>JAQQAE010019007.1:0-11042 GCA_029823295.1 Pseudamia nigra | reverse complement strand
TGTGAGGCTGACTGAGAGCTACCACACAAACTGAATGATGTCATTGCAGTCAAAGGTGAGTCTACAGAATACTGACTCAAAGGGTATGAATACTGATGCAGAAACGTTTTGTAAATTACTGTCAAACAAGGAAAATTATATTGACAATGATTGAAGTTATACTGCAATAAAAGGCGAAAATATTCATGGGGTCTGAATACTTTTGCAAGCCACTGTACTGATACAGTGTACTTGGGGTCATCAGGCGTTTTGGGTCGTTGTATATCTGCCAGACGACCCAGCTGGGGGTGATCGGTCCCCAACTTGTGTGGCAGTAGCTTGTGTGGTGGTCCACTGATCGCCCCGTTTGATCCACAGCATCAGTGATGCGCCTGATGGCTCGTCTGCTGCACAGCAAGCCGATCCCCAGCTGTGGATTTGGGGGCTGCCTGACAGGTTAGGAAAAGGGATGGAGTGCATTCTGTAGACTGTGTTAGGGAATCTTCTTCGTCCAGCAGAAGCACAAAGGGTAGTCAGAGCAATATTAACAGAGATGAGGTTGGACCGGACTCGGCAGTCTACACAGTATAGATAAAAGTATTGGGAGAATTCACTGTTGCACATAAAGGAACTTGGATGTCTCTTGAAATCCACACGAATCTATTTGGCTCATTAGCACCAAAGCAGTGAATAAAAACACACAAATAAATTAACCATGACTAAAAATGTTCTGTTTTTTTATATTTTTTGTCCACTTACTTGATTAGTTTTGGTCTTTTTTGTTCATTACATTTGTTACGATGTTAATTTTATTCATTAATTTGTTCGTCGATGCATTTTTGTTCCTCAGTTTAGTGCTTATGAACAGGTCACATTTGATATTTGGAAAGTTTCTCAGGTGTCCAAACACTTTAGTCCATGTAGTGTACACTGGGTTTGTGCTGGTAAATTTCATGTTTGTCAAAATATGTTGGCAAGATTTTACTGCTGATTGCACTTCAGCACCTCAATCATCTTCTGCACCTGTGCTAAAAGCTTAGTGCAGTATTTTTGAATGTTGATGCCAAAAACTTAAGGTGCACTGATCCTGTAATTCTGATGAATAAAAACATGGAAAAAAAAAATTACATTTACAAACAAAAACAATTCAATTAAATTTTATTTGTATAGCACCAATCATAAATGAAGATTATCTTTCAGCACTTCACAATTCAAGGCTGAGACCTCAGGACTATACAGAGCGTAAACCCAACAGAATCAGCAAGAGAAAGACAAGGACGACAGGGGACAGGAAAAACTTCCTTTAATGGAAGAGAAACACCTCGGCTCAGGGTAGGCGGCCATCTGCCTCGACCGGTCGGGGTTAGTGGACAGAGGAGAGACAAAAGAAAAGAGTAGAGACAGAACAACAAACTACGCAGACACTGGACGACGTCCACAACCAGCAAAACACAGCAAGGACATCAAGAGACCTGGGGCAGAGGGAGGGAGCACAGAACTACAGGGAAGACACAAGTTAGTAAATAAAAACAATATTAATAAATTTTAATTACGGTATTAATGATGCTCTGCGAATTCTCTAGACTTGTCCCCATGTTAGCTTTGAAAATATTATGTAACCATGTCTTTGCCCAGTGAATGGACATTTTACAGCCAAAAGGGAAGTACAAAACATAATCTGAAATGTCACTTTCTCACAATTCACAATGTATGTGAAGGTGGACACATTCTGCCAAAAAAAAAAAATAGTGACAAGTAAGTGTTGCACTCAGTCATCCAGGTCATGGCATCCAACGTTTGTGGTTTTCTTCCGTCAACTGGACTGGATATTTGGATTGAAGACATTACCATATCCAGGAAGCTTCTTCAGTTCTAACTGGTCTCGTGCAGGCATCCAGAATTTGCCACACTCATATTTTCTTGGTTGTCATGTAGAGACAAACATTAACACATAGGACAGACTCTTCTACAATCACAGTTTAAGTAACAGTTTGTGTGGTCTATCCCACATTGGTTTATATTATCACACAGTCATAATAGAAGAGAGCTATGCTAATGCTAGTCATCATAGGTTAGGTTACCTGTCAAGCCACCCTAGAGACATACACTATGTCTCAGATTTATTCTGTTTTCTTAAATTGTGTTCTGTTTGAAGAGATGTGTAATGAATGTTTGCCTTCAGACTCAGCCATTTCTCTGCAAGATTGGCAAACCCTGATGGCAAAGACATGTGACATCAAGCTAATGACGGCTTTAATTCTGTACATTTGCAAACACTTTGGTGATGAATTAAAAAAAAAAAAATCCTGAAAATACAGACAAGTGAACCTTTAAATTTTCTGCAATGAATTCCAGCCCAGTTTTGTTGGTTTTATCATCTGTCTCTGAGTTCTGACGTTGAATAAAGTCCAAAAAAGTGTTTCTGAAGAGTATTATTGTGTCACAGTGAAGCTGAACTTTGACTCGTTGGATTTACAACAGTAACATCATTTTGTCCTATTTTATGTTTGTGTGATATGGTCATCAGGTGACGTCGCAGCGACTTTGACCATTGAACTTTGACAAAAATCAACTAAAATTTGAGTATGGTTTAAGTAGATAATCCAATTAGGTTCATTTAAGTAGATGCCTGTGGTTTCTGAGATGTTTACTGATGACAATGAGCGAGATGGTTTGAGAAACCGACATTTTCATAATAATGTTTAATAAATCAAAATTAAACATTGTATAGTGTAAAAAAGTCTCATAGAGCTGAAACTAGCAAACCAAACATCAAAACCCTGCTATTATGAATTGCTTTTTAATTTTTTTTTTTTTTTTTGATACTTGCTTGATAATTGACTTGTTGTTAGATGACATAGTGGCAGAGTGTCTCACAAAGGCCATACAATTCATCAGCAAGCTTAAAGAAATGTGCAGGATTTGAGTTCTTTGCATTCATAAACAGCAAAGTAACAGTAACATTGTTATTTATACTGCAAATAAAAAGCCTGTCAACCCTCTTTGCAATGATAAAGGGCATGATGGATTAAAGACAACAATAAATGAAAATGAAATACTTATCACACTTGCTTGAATTAAGACACAAGCAGTGTCTTATGCAGATATTCCAAGAAAGCATGTCTCCTTGTGCTTGCATTATATGATGAAGTAGGAATGAAGTTTTGATATTCGTAGCAGAACTCCCCCTATCATTTATTTTAGGATTTCTCACTGAGTTATAAATAGGAGTTAAAGGCAGGGATGGTAAATATTGGAGCAGGTATGTCCTACTTTCACAAACTGGCATAAAACGGCAAAAATCCCAAGTAGGATGTAGAGGAATGTGCATCATTTGGAGCAACCGTAAAGCATCATAGGTAGATATGAGGGTGGCAGGTGAGATCATTCTGTCAGATCCACTATAAGAAGACAGTTTACCAGAAATGGAAATGCCAGTGGTTTTCTTTGTCTTCATATTTGCAAATGGGAAGGTCTTTTGTATTCTGTGGTGTCTGCACAAAGCAAAAGAACTAAATAGAAGCATGGAAGGCCTGTACTCTCCCAATTGACAGCACATTCAAAAAGCACAGAGTGAAAAGTATGCTGCAGCGTGTGGCCCCTAAATGCCACAAGTAGAGGAGATGGGAATGTAGAGGGCAATTTTCACTTATTCCCTTTGGGTTCACTTCTCTTCTCTAAGCTGCACTCAAGATGCCTCAGTGGGTGAAAGGAAGGACACTTGGAGCAGCGGGCGGCCAGATCGATACCCAGTGAGCTCTGGCAGCACTGGGTCATCTGATGATTGGTGGAAAGACTGAACCCAGCAGCTTGTCACGGCATCAGTGACCCCGTCATTGACACAACACTTGGCTAGATTGGAGCGCCATCAACAAATAGAAACGGCAAAAAAAAAAGAGCTGTATTGGATTTTCAGCTCCTCAGCCATTTGAGTTTTATCCATTTTTCTTTGTGAATGTCGGCTGACATGCTATTGTACTAGGTTGGTATAGTATACTGTGCTTGTTTAAATTGCTGTGAAATTGTCTGGGGTTTTTGTCTCCTGCTGGGAGGAAAATACATCCCTTTGTTACGTCCTTTTGTAAGCCTGCTCTGAGGCGCGGTGTAGAAATTGATGCATAAAGATCCTTGTGTGAACTTAAAACATGATAAAAGTAAAGTTCTGTCCATAATGTAATACATGTAGTTCTGGGTTCTTTCTCCAGTCACATTTAAGTACATAGACTGCAATGGATTTGTTTGTGTCTGTCTTCAGAGCTTCCAATCATCTGTTATTGTCTCTGATAGTTATGGGTGAAGTACTGGATGGGTGAAATGTGGTGTCTAGTCTACTTGGAGCTTTGACGTGGCGCTAATTCTCAATCTGCCTGAGGGTGGGATACGGGAAGCAACTGTGGCCACGGAATTTCTACTATAACTTACAATAAATCCAGCTTTAGAAAACATGGTTTCTTACAGAGAGGACAAAGTTGGGATGCAAAGCAAACACTTCACCATAGGCCAAGGTCCACAGTTCCTGGCAAAGATCAAATCAGCCTGTGTTTTCCTTCACACTGTCAAGTTTAATGCTACATAAAAGCTGTAACACATAAAACCATCAAAAAGACTAAACGTCCTTGTCTGAAAACAACTAATAATATTAAATTTTAATGTACTGTGGATAATTGTGGATGATGAATTCTTATTTTATTGGCTATTTGGGCTTTAATTTTTGTGCTCAAATAACTAGAAGGTTAATCAGAGAGTACAGACCCCACCAAGGCTGATCCACTGTTAACCACAGTGCATTTAATAAATGTCTAAAATGGAAGGGAAAAATATCAAACACGGGCCAACCATACAAAGATGTGCTTCGTAGCATTCCTGTCATCGCTTTGAACCATGCCAGAGTTTGCGCATGACCCTGATGGCAGACGGACTGATAGGAATGATCACGTGGGTCATTTCATATAGCAACGAGTAATAACAAGTGGCTCCTGCGTGACCCTTTCATATTCAGCTGACATTTTTAGCACAGCTACAACATATTTCACAAACCCATAGCAAATTTTGCTTAAAATGCACAAAAACTTTTTTGATTTATAGACTTTTAAAGTAGATAGGGCTAGGTCCAAAGTTGGGGCTTCAAATTTGAGTCATTTTTTTCTGTAATTTTTGGGCCTCATAACCTATATCATAACCATGCGATATAGGTAGATAAAAAAAAAATTTGAGGGTTGCAAGACATATGTAGGCTCTGTTGAAAACGGACTATAATACTGTTGTGTATTTTGGATCTCACAACATCAAGTCAAACTTGTAATTGCAGTTTTCTCAGCGGCCAAATTCTGGCATCTGTTTTATAAACAGAGCTATTATCAGGTCAATGCCTAGGATATAGAGAAATAAAAAAGATATGACTACCCTGCAATAATCTACTATTTTATAATTACCACTCATAACGTAATGTGGGATAGCTTATTGTTTGATGAAAGTTTTCATCAACCAAGTTTTCATTTGAAATAATTTATCTTTATGTATATGTTGATACTAAAATATTATTCAAATCATGAATCCTTCTGTGTCAAAAAAAAAAAAACTTTACAAACTTAGCTGATTATCATACACTGTGGTGTTTCCATGTACAGTAGAATGAAAGAAAAAGCAAATCTCATCTGAATCAGGAGAGGTCGTGTGGGAACACAGAGTTTGTGGATTTTATATGGAATAACCCACACATTAACATACTGACAATGACAAAGACTGAAACTTTTCAGAAAGTGATCTTCAAACCTCTGTTGGCTCATATACTAACATCAGTTTGTAAGTATAGCGTTATGACTTCATCATAAAGGACTGAAAGCCATTGTCAAAAAAAGCACCAGCTTCACTACTTCTAAATAAAAGAGAGAAAAATAAGAAACATTTGAGTCATCCTTATCTGGTCTGACTTTAAAGGATGTAGCGGCTACAGGAAGTTTATTTTTCACTTATAACAGTTGACCTGAGATCTGAAAATGCAAACAATGAATTTAGACTAAGTATTAAAAAACAACCTGCTGTCATGACAAGCAGTATTTATTCTAAATAATCCAACACCATACAGCTCAGTGTTTTTCTTCTGACAGAGTGAAGACATAAAATTGACCAATTTCCCTCCCAGCAGGAGGCCATGCCACGTATCTGTTTATGAACCTGTCATGAGGCTGCTGCTCCTCACTAACAGCACCCTCTGCCCATCCTGGCATCCTTAACACCTTAAATAAATCCCCTGTCCATCTCTGATGACAAGATAAATACCATCTACCTTGCCACCTGACAGGAAAACCTGTCCATCTGAGGGGGCCAACGTCCACGTCCCTAAAGGGCCGATAAGGGTGTAAGTGATGCTTTGTGGCTTCTTACACTTCCAGGGAAGCCTTTCAGTGCTGCCGGATAACATGGCTGAAAATGGCAAATTCAGAAGAAAGCAGCAATAACTTGTGGTCTAGTATTGTTAACTTAACACCATATTAACAGCGTTAATACGGCAACCACTTTAAATTGGAGTGGAGCGTCGGAGAAATAGGTTTTGGACATTAAGGGACTTTTCATTCCCAGATGAAGGGTGATTATTCTCACAAGCATTTATGATAGCTGCTGCTATAGCTACGCTTAGCTGAGTTTGCTAGGGGATTATTTTACATTTATTTGAACAGAATTATTATTTTATTTACCAGGACAAACAGTCTCCCACTGCTGGTATTTGGCCAAAACAGTAGGAGATTAAGAGAAAAAAAGCAACTGTAAAACAAGTAAAAAGCTCCCACTGCTCTGAGTCAAATAACAGTTTTGGAATGTGTACCATTAGCAGAAAGCAGGGAAAGTTCAGTCCATCAAAGGGAGTTGTCATCTGTATTTCACAGGCAATTAGTATGAGATACAGTACATCCTCTGTAGAACAGGCAGATATATGCATCTCTTTGTATACATTCCCTAATAGACTGGAATGCAAGGCAGCCTATGTGATTTGACAAATGGATCTATCTTTGTGTCTTCTGAAACGTTGTTCCCGCTGTATTGTTAACTTTCGTTATCGCTGCTTCCTTCTGAATTTGCCATTTTCAGCCATATTTATCTGGCAGCACTGAAAGGCTTCCCTGGAAATGTAAGAAGCCACAAATGAAAGACGGTGAGACAGGTAGAAAGCAAAGTAAAAAATATCACACACCCTCGTCAGGAATACATCAGTTTAGCAGACTGATGATTTGTAGTCACTTAAAAATACATGATGAATTTTCTTCATTTTCAGCTCTTGGCTGCACTGTCTACATAGCAGATTTAAAGGGAGTTGATCATGCCCGTTCAGTCTCCTTGCTCTCTTTGTTGTAGATATTTCTATTTAATCAAACTCGTTTGAAAATTATTTTCTCAAACAATCTCCCTCTGTGCTTGAAGTTGACAGTCTGTGAAACACGGTGAAAAAAGAGTTTGCACTTCTCCGTTTTTGCCTGGTTACTCTTCCTGACAAGACACCAGGTAGCCATTTTATCTTGCAGATGTGAGATCAATATTGTTCCTTTCTGTGGATATTAAGCTTCACACTGAGTAGTTAAGCATCCAACAGATACCCCTCGGTGAGAGAGAAGCACCATTTTCAAATGGGATAGGATATCAGCTCAACACCTGTTCAAAATCTCCCCAAACTCTAATGAAGTGCAATTAAGTGTGCCAAATATGAAAGGAGGAACGCAATACACTAACAGCAGATGTGAAAAGGATGTTCAGATGACTCACATGGGAACACTGTCTTAGCGTCTGAGAAGATTAGGTGAAGGCCAACTGGTCACACGGAAAAGGAAAAAAAAGAAAAAAAGCATTACTGGTCATGCTGTTAGTTTCATTAGCTACTAAAGCAGATGTGACGGTCACTAGGAACACTCGTGTACGAGGAGAAAATCAACAGGGCCAGGGCACAGAGCAAGATTTCTAGTTAGATGTGAAGCCACTGTGACAGGATTCTATTACACAAACAGCAGCCTCTTTAGGGCAGCCAGGAGATTGACCTCCACATAGCAGCACATCATTGAACATAATCTCACTAAGGCTTGGGTCATTCAAATTAAAATGAAGCTGGTCAAGTTGATTTTAATTGGCCAGGTGAAAAACAGTCCCAGAGGCACAGAGGACCTGAAAGTGGCAAAAGAACCTGGAGTTTCCTGTCTCCATAAACTTTAATGATGATAAATTTATAATGCATTTTTTGTTTGTTTTTTGTTTTTTTTTGTTGCTATAATCATGATCTGATTTACACACCCTGGCCAAAAAAAAAAAAAAAAGTCGCCACCTGGATTTAACTAAACAAATACAGTAAGCGCATTTCCACTCAAAATTTTTTCTTGTCTCACTCCCATTTCTTCTTTTTGCATTTTGAAGCACTACTTAGAACCTTATAACAGTGCAAAATGTACATTCTTGCAATTTTTTAACTGGTCTTGATCAGGAGTGTACTGTATGAGAGAGTGTGACCTTTTTCTTGGTGGCAACTTTTCTTTGGCCAGGCAGTGGATTTCCCCGTGATGATAAGTAATGGCTGTGAAGGAAAGCCAACACACAGAGGAGGCCTTCAACAACTCTTCTACAAATATCTTACATCTAGAAATCTGCATTTTTGTCTTAAGATGTCTAAAGGTGTATTCACACCAGGCTCGTTTGCTGCAGTTGTTCTGAAACGGAGCGTTTCCCTCCAAGACTGGTTTGGTTGTGCATGTGTGAACACAGCAATGTTACTCAGATGTAGGAAAAAATGAGCAGGCTAAGCTCAACAAGAAATGTCCCGGCTCACTTCCATTCGATCCCTGCAGTGGTTTGTTTGCAGTCAGAACACGATTGACTCAGAAACTGACATAGCTAACTAATAACTGTGGTTCACAATGACGCAGACATACTATGCGTAGCTTACTAGATCACTGACTAGTAGGCATAATCTCATGAAGTTTCCCTGATGCATTGTCTGTCATGCTGTGTTATGCGGTGATGTACACCCATATTCTGTATATATAACTGGACAAAGTGACTGTGATGTCATCCATTAGTTTCTGAAGGGTCTTTTGAAGTCAATCAGGTTGTCACTTCCTGGACGACATCTTGGAGCCAAAAACATGATGTAACCATATTTGGATGAATGGCAAGAAGCTAACGTAGTGTTCATGCCAGAGGACTCATGGAAAGATAATATTAGCTGCTAGCTTACTAATGTGGTAAAACTTCACCACGCAGTGTCAGACAAAGTCATATGACATGTTGTTAGTGTAAACACTTACCCACAGCTGCAGTTGAGTGGATGTCATGTATAACTATGAACATATTGAATAAACAGAAGATACGAAGGTCTGAATTGGTCCAACTTCACTAGCGAGGTGTTGCTATAGGAACATGTCAATCAAACTCCAGCACGGCAGTGATTTGTTGGATTATTTGCTATAATATCTTAATAACAGAGCAAAAAGTTAAATATGGATCATCACGTTACTTATTAGAGGGACCAAATAAAACGTTTGAGACCATTATGACCCATGAAAAAAATGTTTTCGCTTCAGATAGAATCACATGTATCTCTATGAAAAAAAAGCTTCTTGGAGCCAGATGATCGGTTCCCCAGTGGCCAAGCTGTGGTATTACAACTCATAGATACTTCCACATTGGCCTCACTGAACAGCCCCGGTCATTACCCCCTGTTTGCACCCCTCAAGACATTACACTCTGGCTTCCCGGTATTTCATTTGTTTCGTCAACACTCGAACATTAACCAGAGAAACACAAAAAGACAAACTAGCCAAACACACACCTCAGGATCCACGGTTGATGTTTTTCCCGGGGGCAAGTAGAAGAGTAAACTCTTGGAGAAGATTTCTGACCAATGACAGAACAGTTTGTGTGCATGATATTTGTTTACAACTTTGGACCACAAGAGACCCAACAACCCAAAGGACAACTGGAACTATTGTATCATTTTATACCATGAGCCGGAACATAGCAAATGAGTCACATGTGAATATGCACTTAATTTTCTAGGCGACCCTAAAATAGTTCTTAATGTGTTTTATTCGCAAATCTACAAAGGCACATGAACTCAAAGACAACATTTTAAAGAAAGTGAAACATGAAATAAAATCTTTGACTGTCACTTTCCATCATAATTGTTATAGGGTCATGAAATTGATCATAAAGTGCATATGTCATGGTCTTTAAGGGGTTTTTAACTCTTAAGTTGCACTAGAAAGTCTTAATGAGCCAGTCTGAAAGTCTACAGTCAAAATACCATTTCTTGAAGTTGTTAAAAGATGGCGAACACTGTGAAAATTGGACACTAGCTATGCGATAAAAGCTAAAATAGAAATTCTCTCTATTACAGTGGAACCTTGGACAACAACCGCTTCTGACATTGACAAATTTGGATACCGATGAAAAAAACTGCAAAAAAAATTGAACCGCATAATGACGAATTATCCGGACAACGACGCCCGGGTCACGTCCGTGTCACTTCTGGGTCACGATGAGAATGACCTGGAAGTCAGAGCGCTACCACTAGGGAAGCTAGCGGGTCACATATGCGTCACTTCTGGGTCTCGACGAGAATGACCTGGAAGTCAGAGCACTAGCCGCTAGTGCTAGGGAAGCTACTGGCTAGCTAGCACCAGCCAGCTGTGAAACAAGACAGCCTCACCATCGGCATCTATGAATCAGCTCAACTCCTTAACGCAGAACCCGACACCGTGGTCCTGTGTGTCCTAGCCTCTGCCATTGTAAGCTAACTCCTCTCCGGAACCGGCTATGTTGTTAGCCGTTAGCCGCCTGTGTTAGCAGCCCGGACCGTGTCGACACGGCGCTGCCCAGGCAGCATTAACACAGCCCGGGCAGCGCCATGTGCGACCGTGTCGACACGGTGTTGCCCAGCCCGGACATGCCAGCTTGACACGGTCGGACACGGCGCTGCCCAGGCCGTGTCGACACAGCTAACAGCCGTTAGCAGCCTCTGTCTGTGTTAAGAGCCGGTAGCTCCGGTCTCTGGAGTTGTTTACAGTTGTGGACGTGTGCAGTGTCCA
>JAQQAE010019006.1:0-11042 GCA_029823295.1 Pseudamia nigra | reverse complement strand
CTGGAGAAGGCAGCCTTCAAACCTGAGACAACTGGAGCAGTTTGGTCATGAGGAGTGGAACAAAATACCCACTGAGAAGTGCAGAAGTATCATTGAAAGTTACAAAATATAAAATTAATGGCACCATAATTTTTTCGAGGCCTGTTTTGTGAGTTTCTTTTTTAAAATAATTCTGTTGAAATACAATTCAAAAGCATGTCTGATTTTCATTGGTTAATTTTCATAAAATTTTTATTTATTATTACTTTTGTCAGATTCAAGTTGTTTACAGAGGGTACGAACAATTTTATCCACATCTGTAGACAGAGAGGTGGTGGCACAATCCCTATAGCAATGCAAGCCCAATTCCAAAAAAAGTTGGGGCGCTATGCAAAATTTGAAATTCTTTTGGAAGCTGGATGGATGCTGTATCCTCTAGAATAAAGAGGAGAGGGACCTTCCACCTTGTTATCAGTGGACAGTTCAAAGGCGTCTCTTCATTTCTGATGGTATGGGGTTACATTAATCCCTATGGTCGTGGCAACATACTGTACACGTCTGGAATGGTACCATCAATACTGAAAACTAGACAGAAGTTTTCGAGTAACTTATGCTCCCATCCAGAACACGTCTCTTTCAGGGAAGTCTTGAATATTTCAGCAAGGTAATGCTAAACCATATACTGTACTGCATCCATCACAATATCATGGCTTTGCAGGAGCAAAGTGCAGGTGCTGACCTGGCCGGTGCTGAGCTGGCAGCTCACCAGTATAAAACATTTGGTGCATCATGCAAAGAAAAAACTTGGCAAGAAGGTCCAGGGCTATTGAGCATCTAGGATCCTGCATCAGACAAGAATTGGACAACATTCGTCTTTAAAACTCCAGCAACTGGTCTCCTCACATCTCATATTACAGAGAGTTGTTACAGAAAGAGGTGATGGTCCACAATGGTAAACCTTGCTCTCCTTTTTTGAGATGCCTTGCTGTCATTAAAATGAGTGAATATTTTCCTTGAAATGGTAAAATGTCTCACTTTCAACATCTGATATGCTGTTTATGTTCTACTGAGAATAAAATATGGGTTTATGAGGTTTGCACGTCATTGAATTCTGTTTTATTTATATTTTACATAGTGTCCCAACATTTTTGGAATTGGGGTTTCAGTTTTAATAAATTTAGGCATAAAATCACTTAGTTGCATGACTAACACCTGGAAAGTGCATGAGATGTGATACAAACGCTGTCTTCTGAGTGGAAGTCCTGGGTTGTGTGATACCACCATAACCACCTCCTCCTCCTGCCTCTTAGTCGCTTGATGTGCTGTTGCTGGTCACAGATTAGACGAGTGTCTTGGGGTTTGCTCTCAGTGTAATTTTGAGGCTTCAGCCTTGACTTGTGAGGCTCCTAGAGATAATCTTGGGTTATTATTGGTGCTATACAAATGCAATTGAATTGAACTGAAGTTACCACCACTGGGCAGCAGCCTGAGCCTTCAGTCCCTTCCTGCAGGTGAAGCCAGCTCCCACTGCTCCATATTTATGAGGGTAATAGGAGCCTACTGATGCCCAATTCAATTGTATAATAATCTCCAAATTGGATGACAGAAAACCAGATTAATGCCATACTGGATAAGGTGTAGTCCTTGATCAGCCATGTAAAAAGTAACACAAGAATTCAACACATGCCCATGTCAGACTTCATTAAAACATCATTGTTCACTTTTAGAAGTTTTTCCTAAGTGCTGTGGTATTAGGAGATCCAGACTGAAAATGAATACAGCATCTGATCCGAGTCATCACATCACATCATGTGAGTTCCCTGTGGATCTCCATCATTTACAGTTGGGAATGATAACCTGCCCCTTCAAAATGTTGGGATGTACCACTCTCCTGCTGTGACATCCTGTTGTGCTATCTGCAAGTGAAATCGACAAAGCTGACAAATTTGTACTGATGTTAGATTTGAGTGATTAGTTACAAATGAAAGGTTTCATTATGAACAGGCTGCTGCTTGGTCCAGCCATAAAAAAAAACATAATTGGGTACTTAGATGACAGATGAAGGTATACTGTGGATTTAGCAATAAAATAATAACAGCTGTGTTCCAGAGAGTCATAAACTAATGGCGGACCTGCATTGTGTATTGTTAAAAATGCAAGTGGCTTTATTTATCGGCCTTTCCTCCTTCAGTTGCGAACCTTCCCGCTCTGCTCTGTCTCCTCCTGTGTGCTGTTTCTCTTTGCTTGCTGTCACATTGCTGAGGTGAGTCTTCTGTCTCCTGATTTATTCATGATACGACTTTTAATATCATTCACTATGACACTGGAGTCTGCATCTCAAATTAAAATCCTTCAGGCAAAGTGTGTGCTGTGTGCTGCGTGCAGTTGTGTGTGTGTGTGTGTTTGTTTGAGAAAAAATAAAAAAAGAGAAAATCTACTCTAGAAAATCTCCATCACTTTATGGCATGGTGGGAGCAGATGCTTAAATAATCCATTATCTGATTACATGAGGGTGTTGTATGCTTATGCAAAAATGTGATACTTTGTTTTTTCAGAAATATCACAGCATTAAAAAAAGTATACATTGTATAAATAGACTTTATATAAAGCATGTGACTTGTCTTTGTGTGTCTGTCTATGGTAATGTGGCATCGCAACAATTAGCCAGGTGTAATTGAGTGGGGTACCTGATTGTCACTGGCAATTGCAGGGATGGAAAAGCATGCGGTTGGAGAGTGTGTGGGCGTTAACTACGAGCGTGGCTCCATGTGCGTGTTTGTGGTTTAATGGGCCCTATAAGCTTTGATGGAACATTACCAGTTTGTTCATGAGCTTATGTCATTGCACGTGGGTGGAAAGGTGTGCTTCTGAAGAGCTTGTTCTGTTTAAATATGTGGGCGGGATTTAGTGTGTGTTTATCACTATATTGGAGAAATTCGTCAGAAGAGCTGGGAAGTGACAGGAAAGGGGAAAAGCCAAGTGAAGACCCAAAAGGCACGAGGCTGTCTTAACACCTTTTTGAGGCATTTGCTGTAATATTTTGCCTACATAATTATTGGGAAAGTATGATTTTAGCATTATATAAGCACAGTGACATGTTGAAGTCGTGGGAGGACGAACTGGTCAAGCTCAGAGACACAGAAATGGGGAGTTACATTTACACAGATACATTTCATGCTGTTATAAATTTATTCTATTAGAGCTTCCACCCATTTACGGTGTTGTGAAAATGTATTTTCCCCCTTCCTGATTTTTCATTTTTCGGTGTATTTGTAAATGAAATAGGGTAAAAGATCTCAAAAAGTAACAAATCACTGTGATCTCAAGAAATTCAAGAACAGTAGTGAAAAAAATTCCCAGGGTTCCCAGAAGTATTTCTAGGGCTTTGCGGCTCCAACAATCCATGGTGAGAACCAAAAACAAAACTTGGAATGGTGGGATCCTTCCCGAGAGTCGGTCAACCAAAACAACTCCAAGAATACTGAAACGACTCATCCAGGAGGTCACAAAAGAACTCATCACTCAGCATCTAAACAACTACTGTCAATGTTCATGATTCCACAGAAGAAAGAGACTGGGTAAAGAAGCCATCCATGGAACTTCTAAGATAAAAACCACTGTTGACCAAGAAGAACACAAACATCGTGATGATCCCCAAGACTTTTGGAAAAATATTCTGTGGACAGATGATGTGTGCCCCCGGTTCTGGACTTAAGTCAGATTGAGATGGTGTGGCATGACCGCAAACAGGCAATTCATGCTTGAAAATCCTCCTTTGTTGCTGAATTAAAACAATTCTGCAAAGAAAAAAAGGCATAAAATAAAAATTCCATTGTATGTTTTCCTTCTGTCAACTGGACTGAAAAACTGAAGAAGCTTCCTGGATAGGTAGCAAAACGTCTTCAGACCAAATTTCCAGTCCAGTCGACAGAAAGAAAACCACACGCCGTGGATACCATGACCTGGTTGACTGAGAATCTTCCCAGACAGAATTTCCATTGGTTTAACAATATTATTTGAGCTGGCAGAAACCTCTAGAGCTAAAAGACCCAAACCCAAAACTCCATAAATGGCCATTTGAAGATGGATTTTAAGAAATAAACATGTTTACAGCCTTGCACGTGACACTATTTTGGTCTGAATAGTTGATTTACCCATTCATGACAATTGCTTTGGGTGAATTTGTACAGAACTCAGATATCTAACTTACATCAAGGCTTAAAGTCATGTAAAACTGAAGGAATGGATGCTTTGAGTGACAGTTGGGTAAATGCTGTGTATGCATCTCTTCTATCTAGGCATTGATTGACATCTAGTTGGGCTGCTGGGCCTGACATTTCGAGCTTCTGTTTATTACATAAAAGTTTACTCCCCCACAGATAGCTGTATTGCAGATGTAGCGCTCATTCCTCCTCAGGTCCATGCTGTTCTCCAAATATGATCACTTTGGTTTCCAAAAATGAAAATGACATTAAAAATACCACACTTGAGGATTCACATTGAGGAGGCTATATTCTTCTTGCATTGTTGGCAAATTCACTTTCTTATATCAAAGTAATGAGCAGAAAAAATTACTTAGTTACATATATATTCTACCTAAAGTGGTAAAGACTGCCTATATGGCCTGATATGTAATTTAAGCCATTCATGATATGCATGTGGCTCAGTTTAGAGCAAATTAAATTAGTTAAGGGTGTAAACCATGTGATGTAAAAAGTCACTGTATAACACAATGTCTCCTATACATTGTGTTTTGTAATTGACAGCTGTTTTACACCACACCTGCTGCAATCTGTTTGTTGTCATCTCATTCTTGATCCTATAGCTTCCTACAGCTGTTGAGCAGCTTCTTTTCCATGCCCAGTGTTGCACAAAGAAACTCTGTTGCACAGAAATGCAATTTTAAGCTTAATGATATGGTAGCTGCACCCTTTACACCCCATGTCTTTGTCATTACAGGCTTTCACACACAAACAGGAAAAAAAATCTGCATGTGATCTTGAAGGCATTGTGGTGCAAAGTATTCAGACGATTTCGGTCTTCTGTCGCCTTGCTCTTGGGGCAGGAAATCATTATGTGTGTTTCCACCTGGCACCTCCTCTTACCCATAATGCTGTATTGCTGTGCAGCAACAAATACCCCAAGGATGATAGCAAGGGATGACAAAGGATGGAGATGAAGAGGAGGGAGGGTGCATGTTGCCTCAGACTGAGGGCATGGCTCAGCAGGCTCAGCAGTGTCCCCTCGATGCTGGTTGTTTTTTGATGTTGAGAACTCGGAGTGGGCATAGTTTTTAATGTTATGCAACTTTGAAGATGGAGTGTTTGAAGTTATGCATGAGTTGGACTCATTTCCAGTTTCTTCCTGATTTGTTTTTGTTTTTTTACCATCTCTTTCTTCTTTTACCGCTTTTTTCCTATGAAAGGCACAAGTTATGTGTTTGAAGTGAAAGAATGTTTCAAGGGTATCTGCTGAAGCGCCTATTGTGGTCCTTGCTGTGCTCATGCTTTAATTGTGTCTCTTAAGTAATTGTTGATGCCATGTTTCCTCAGTCGTTCTCTCCTACATTATCTATACCCTCCCCAAATTACCTTGTCTATCAATGGACTGTGGGTTTCAAGCGTTTTTGTGAGAGGAAATAAGAACTTGTGAAAGTGTGTCTCCTTTTGAATTGAAGTGCAAGGTTAAGAAACACGAAGAAATGAGGGAATTTCAGTGAACGCCAAACTTATATTAGATTTATAATTGTCAATTAAAGCATTTTTGAAAGAGAATAAGGAGAAGAAACTTGAACAGTTGAAACTGTGATTTTTTTTTTTGCATACAGTACATGATACTTTCCAGGCTGCGTACTGTAAAGGAAGTCCACATAGTCGCTGTGAGGGAACTTGCTGTTTTTTGGGCTGCTGTTTTTGAAGCCTAAAGGTTTGCTCTTGATATTCTAACTTTTTTGGAACTGGAAATCCAAGTGACTGCTAATGCTAGCCTACTGACATGCTAACATAATAAACTTCATTACACACTTGCATAATAAAGTCCTTTGCCAGCCTTCATCAATCTCTACTTTCAACCAAAGGCCACAAAGCAGATATCAAACCCTTTAAAAAAGCCCTAAATTTGTGTTAACAAGGCAATGATCTACACTGTATAATAACCATCAGTGCACTTAAAAGGCCCAAATAAAAAGAATGACACCAGAATGCCTCCTGGAAAAATGATTAATTTAGCATTTCTTCAGAGAGTTTCAATGGAACCCACATTTTTTGGAAGCCTGGGTTCTAGAGGCTTTCAGTGGCATCGCTTCTGCTTTAGCTTTAAGCCTAAGTTGCTGAATGAAATTAGATATTTTCAGTTTGATAATAATAGTGCTTTTGCTAAAACCACCTTTCTTAATGTGAATGCCTGAGCTTGGATTTGGCTAATGTTAGCTACATGAAGCCAGTATACAGTACATGTGACCTTCTATTCAACTTCTTTCTCAAATACCAAGTCTGTACCTTTTTCAAGGACTCATTCTCATCTCATTTGATTTGTTTCATCCCTCTGATAACTGTAGGGGGTCATCCATCTTTAAAATATTTTTCCATTTGTAAGGTTTTAGGGAGTAGTAGGCCATAAAATTGACCATCAAACTATTTTGTTATGCAAATGGATGACAATAAAAATCACTGTCAGTAAGCTAGTGTTTGGCATGAGTTCAACACATTATTCCATGCATTATCCTCGTTCCACCTTTTGTCCAAATATGGTCACTTCTCAATCCTAAGTCCTTCCAAAACCTGTGGCATAGTACCTCATTGTTAAAGGTTACATATGGGAGATTTGTGCATTTTTATGTGTTGACACATGCTCTGCTTTGAGCTGGATATTTTCGTTTTACCTTAGGTGACTCTAATTTTAAGCTAATGGAAGCTAATTTCGTGTGTTATTGCCACTGTATCATGGATGTAGGCAACAGAGACAGTTATTAGCCCAGTAATGGAGCGACAGACTCCACTACAGTCCTAACATAAGCACACAAATCTTCCATATTGTTCCTGTAGCTTAATATAGAGATCCTGCCTAATCACAACTTTGCACAGACATTAAAAGGCCAGTTACAGTAGTTGAAATATGTGACAACTGATTGTGAAAAAAGGAAAAAGGAACTCAGAATGTTAGGAAGACATTATTTTAGGGAGATTATATCAGATTTTTAGGAATTTGATGATACAATTTAAAATGTGTTCAATCACAATTCCAATAAAGATGGGACATTGTGTAAAATGTAAGTAAAAACAGAATACAAAACCTATTTGGAAATATACATATCTAATGTTCACACTTATAAACTTCATTTTGAATTTTATGCCTGCAGCACATTCCAAAAAAACTTGGACAGAGGCATGTTTACCACTGGGTTACATCACCTTTCCTTTTAAAAACAATATGCATTTACGAACTGAGGACACTAATTGTTAAACTTTGTAGATAGAATTCTATGTCATTCTTGCTTGATATACAGTATGACTTCAGTTGCTCAATATCCGGGGTTTCCATTGTTGTATTTTGTGCTTCATAATGCCCCACACATTTTCAATGGGAGACAGATCTGGAGTGCAATGCCACATTGTCATAACACAGGCAGAATGTGGCGTTGTCTTGCTGAAATAAGCAGGGACGACTCTGAGAAAGATATTGCTTTGGATGGCAGCACCCATGGGCAATAACATGACCCCATACCATCACAGATGCTGGCTCTTGAACTTTGCGCTGATACCAATCTGGGTGGTACTTTTCCTCTTTAGTCCAGAATACATGGCACCCATTTCCAAAACCAATTTGAAATGTGGACTCCGCAGCGCACTTTTCCACTTTGCGTCAGTTCATCTCAGATGAGCTTGGGCTCAGAGGAACCTGGATGTAGTCGATATACTGTATGGCTTTCACTTTGCACAGTAGAATTTTAACTTGTACTTGTAGATGTAGTGATGAACTATGTTAACTGACAATGATTTTCTGAAGTGTTCCTGAGCCCAAGTGGTGGAATCCTTTGCAGAATGATAATGCAGTGCTGCCTGAGGTACTGAAGGTCATGAGCATTCAATGTTGGTTTTTTGACCTTGCCTCTGACATGCTGAAGTATTTCCAGATTCTCTGAATCCTGTGATGATATTGTGGACAAGAAGATAAAATGTTCGATGACGAAATCCCAAAATTTCAATTGTTCATTGAGAAACTGATAGTGTTTATACATGTCTCTATTAAAGGAAGTGACAAAATAAAAAATTGTCACTTTTCAGAGGGTTGCTTTATAATTCTGCCTAATACTCTGATTTCACCAGAAGATGTTGTATCAGTTCTGTCAGTTCTGAGGGATTTAGATGATGAGGCGTCTCAATTCCTTGCAATTGAACATTGAGAAACATTGTTCATAAACTGTTCGACTATTCGCTCATGCAGCTGTTCATAAAGTAGCACGCCTCACCCCGTCCTTGCTTGTGAATGACTGAGCCTTTTAGGGATGCTCCTTCGACACCCATCACCACTCACCTGTTTGCAGTTAATCTGTTCAAGTGTCTTTTGAGCATCTCTCAACTTTCTCAGCTTTTCTGTTACGGTATATGTTACAGGCATCCAATTTAAAATGGGTCAATATTTGCAAAAAGACAATGGCGTTTATCAGTTTGAACATTATTGTGTCTTTGTAGTGTATTCAATTGAATATAGGTTGGAAAGGATTTGCAAATCATATTTTGTTTTTATTTATCACACAGCCTTTTGCGCAAAACATGATATAATGCACCGCTAACTGTGATAGGACTTGTTATTATTCATATAAAAATTATGAGAGTGAAGCATTTTAGGTGCGATAAATATGGATTTTTATAGTTCAAACAGTTTTATACTGTCTTTTAGTTTTTACAGAGATTTTTTCTTTTCATCACAGTGAGAAAAAACAAGGTTTTGTTCAACTTGACACATTTCGGTTAGTTTCTGTAACCTTCCTCAGAAGGATCACATGATGTTGTTGTGATCTGCCTTGTCACCTGCATGGATTTTTAGAATGACATACATTTTAGTATTTAGTCAATATAAAGTGATGAACTCTAGCTACAAATTGCATTTTGCCTTGGAAAAATCTTCAAATTTTCTCTTTCTTTTGACAAGTATGAAACACAGATGTATTAAAATGGACTCTTACGTCTTAGCTTTTCTAACCTATTAATAGATGTGAGGGTGCAGTGAGTGACATTTAATCAGATCTCGACTATGCCAGCTTTCTAATAAATAATGCCAACATGCTTTTGATCTCACCCTGTCAGAATAAGCTCATTTCAATTTTAAGGGATGCAATAAAAACAATCTTTTAACTTGATACAGGATCTATTATCATTCAGCTCAAGATTTCTCCATCTACCTCTCCCAATAAACAACAGAGAGATGTGCAGTGCCTCCTATTCCTTCACTTGCTCCCCTCTGCCCCTTGTCAAAAAAGACAAATGATGTGAATCCTTTCTTTTAGGAGCACTGCAGCCCATTTTGGATCGTTCTGCGGGAGCAATAGCACTGTTCAATATTTAGGATTAGACTTTGACAGCATGGAGGAGGAACCATTATCCCATTGTCGTGTGAAGCTGCAGAGAGCGGTTTGGATCTCTGTGATGTGCACTTTTAATGAGGCCCATTAAATCAAGTGGCAGTTCTTCACAAGGAAAAGTTGGTTGGTGTTTAATAGTTTCACCACAAGCTTACATAAGCCCCTTTAATTCAGCGCTCGGGCGCTCTTTCCGGGCAGCGCCGAGAGAAGGCTCCCTCGCTCCGCAGAGAGGCACGCAACAGCAATTAGCCGTCCTCTGGAGTCTTAATTAGGGAGCCACGTCGACCTGAAGACGAGCGCGTGAGAGGACCACACGTCGGTCAACAGCCAAACAAAAATAGATGAAAAAATAGAGGCTCCAATTAATTACAGACTCCAAATGAGCATCCAAGTAGTAGCAGGCCTTGAGAGGCGAGTAAAATAAAATCAGGCAGGGCTGCATCAATTCCAGAGGTGGGAAGTAAGCAAGTACAAATACTTGATTATACATAACGATTGCTTTCAACTATCTGCACCAGGTGGTGTTTGTTGATACATCTACTTTTTCTCTTTACATGTTAACTCTAATATGTGTGCTCCTTACATTTTCAATATTTGCTCGTTACTAAATGTCACACACTGAAAATCCATCTGTTTGGCTTTTAAGTAAAGGATGTGATGAAAAATAAAAATGCTGCAAAATATGGATATGTTCAGTGCTGCAAGTCAAGTATGCTGCAAAATGGACTACAAGAAAAAACAAGTATGTTTGATTTTTTTGTGATTTGTGACATCTAAACTACATTAGTCCCACTCCCATAAAGCAGTAGAATTCTAAATTTTAAAACATCATAAGTTACAGAAAATCATGTCCAAGCTTACATTAGTCCCGCCCACACAAGGAGCTGACAACATCCCCTGACTTGTTTTTTTTCATAAAATTGTCCACAAAAACTGCAGTATATGTGTTTACATTATCCTTATGTCAGAATATGATCTCAGGTCAGCGGGGTGCAGCACCTCCCCTCCTGAAATCAAATATTAGACAGTTCTAAAGAAGCCCCCTGAAAAGTAATCTCTTTTTATTTTGTCAGGACATTTAAACATGTATTTAATAGGGACATGTAAGTACAGATATACAGTGGATATAAAAAGGATACACACCCTTGTTCAAATGCCAGGTTTTTGTGATGTAAAAAAATGACACCAAGATAAATACAGTTGTACTCCAGCTAATGAACTCTTCTGGTAACAGAAAATCTGGCTAACAACACAACCGGAGCTGTGTTGTAAACCGTAGCTAACAACAGTAGCCATAAAAACGCTGAAGCTGTGCTTACAGCCGGCAGCTCCAGTGTCTGGAGCTGTGTTTACAGCTATGGACGCATGCGGGACGTCGCACCAAAAAACACACAGCAGAGACCCTTTGTCCACTGACACATGCTGCAGGAGGACATTCATCACTGCCAAGTCATAAGCCAAGGTAAGAATACATTCTAAATCA
>JAQQAE010019005.1:0-11042 GCA_029823295.1 Pseudamia nigra | reverse complement strand
CCCCACAAAAATGAGAACAATAATTTTTTTTAAATGAAATAAGATTTATCAAATAATCTGCAAAACAAACAAAAATAAGGAAAAATGAACAAAATCACTAAAGTGTATGAAAACAAGCAAATAATCGAGATAGTAAACAGAAAACATAAAAAACATCTACAAAATAAACTACCGGTAATTAATAAACAAACTTGAAAAAAGAACAAAACAATAACAAGCTGGTGCTACCATGTTGCCAGCTATAACATGGGTCATGTGGCACATTAAGTGTTTTAATATTTTTTTTGTGCCTCTAGACACATTTTTTTTTTCTTTCTGTCCAAAAATGGTTTTTTAGATTGTAAAGGTTGCCAACCACTGTTTTAGATCATATATATTATCATCTGTTTTTCGTTGTAAATAAGATGCAGTGCTTCTATAGTGAAAACTGCTTAAATAACGTATTCTGACTCATCTGTCAAAACCTGACTGCACTGATGCATACATCACTAACCTACACACCACTCAAAACTAGATGCAATTCAGAAGCGCTGGAGAGGAACAGGAAGGTCAACAATGCCACAAATGAACTGAAAGATGTGTCTGTCCGCAGTATTCAAGCAGGAAGGCAGAATGAGTATGCAAGAAAAACGACGCTTGCTAACACAAAATACTAGCCTCATTCGAAGCAGTGAAAGCAGTTCAACTTAGAGATCAAGGAATTTTTTTTTTTCTTTTAAAGTATCCAATCGTATTTAAAAGTCTTTGTGTGATTTGAGTTTAAACATACTGCCCACTGCTTCATATGGTGTGAAAAGGTCATGTTTTTGAAAACAGCCGGCAACTTTAGTAAATCTATTAACAGATTAGGTTCATATCTAAACCCTAACCTGTTCCTCATCCAAGGTAAATGAGTCACCACCACATACAGTAGTACTCTTTTACACACCCACAAGCACTGAAAACACTGTAAAAATCATGTGACCCAAGGAGGAAGCCAAAAGTGAGCGAAGGAGACAAAGGGAAGTGCGAGCGCTCCCGGGAAAGTTTTTGTCTGTCAAAGCACAGGAATAGCTCCGTATTTAAAAAACTGCAGCCCTTGTTATTCCAAAAAGCCTTGTGCAAACTCGGCACATTTTGTGGCCTGTTGGTTCCAAGGTACACAACCCATCTCTCAGCATTATAATCAAGCCAAGTCCTTTCCTGTGGGCTGGTTACAGGAAAGTCACCAGGACAGTCACAGGACTGTCGGCACAAAGGGCAAAGGAAGTCACTTTAAAATTTCCTCTGCAGTACCGATGCAAAAAAACATCTATCCAGATTTAAAAAAAAAAAAAAAAAGGAGAAGGCTCCTCTAATGCTTATAATAGAAACATATTGGCTTTCCGCAGCAGGAGGGAGCTTTGCAGACAAATGTGGAAGAAAAATAAACTATACGGAATCAATTTCAAGCTCCACATTCCTGCACAGTTAAACACACACATTCCTACCTTTACAATAAAATTATATAACTAAGATTAGGCAGCTAATTTTGCTCTACCTTATGCACCTTGGACTCAAACATTTACACTACCATTCAAAAGTTTAGACACACCTTCTCCTTCAGTATTTTTACTTTATTGCTATTATTTTTTACATTGTACACTGATACTGAAGATGTTTGTGCTGTGAAAGAACACATATAGAATTATGTAGTAAATGAAAAGTGTTAAACATCTCAGAGCATGTTTTATATTTTACATTGTCCAGAGAAGCCACATTTAGTTTTGTTGAGCGCTTTGTATACTCATGGTATTTTGTCATCAGATTCACATAGTAGTCACCAGCAACAGTTTATGTGCATTGTCAAGAGATAATTTGTGCCATTTCTTGCCTTCTTAATGTGTTTTAGACCAGTGGTTCCCAAACCTTTTTCCTCGGGACCCAATTTTTAGAAAAGAGAAACTGTTTTGACCCAAATCACACATGTGTAAATCATAAGGACTGCATCTGTGCATAACTGAATGTTCCTGACCATTTTACACTACTATTTTATAATATTACAAGGCTTAAATTATCATGTAGAGCAGATAAAAGACACATTTTGAAGAGACGTATGCCAAAGGATCAGTTCTATTTTGTTTGTGCTTTATAAGACAAATAAACACCTAAATCCTAAATAATTGCATGTTAACAAGCTCTCATTTGAATATTACCATCTCAATAATTAGAACAAACCATTCATTCATATTCAGTGTCAAAAACATTATTCTTGCTTGAAATGCTTACTTGTTTTGTAATCTAAATAAATTCTCCTGCGACCCAAGACGATCAGTTGACTTGTGCAGAGAAGAGTGGCTACAGAGCCAGTAGGCCTATTTATGCCACTACAACTAGTGTACAAATCCAGCCTATGGCACAAAACACTCAGTTAAGAGAACAGACAATCCATCATTACTTTCAGAAATGGTCAGTCAATGCAAAAAATCTTATGATCTTTGAATGTACCCCCAAGTGCGGTCACCAAAACCTTCAAACACTATGATGAAACAGACACTCATGAGGACCATCCAAGTGAAGGAAGACTACACGCTACCACTGTTGCAGAGGGTAAGTTAATCAGAATTACCAGCCACAGAAACCACCAATTTACTGCACCTCATAGTTTTGGCAGCTGCGCTTGGGGATGCATTCAAAGGTCTTGAGTTTCATCTACCATTCCTTGAGATTTATCCACCCAACTGATAGTCTACAGAACATTAACAAGGTAAGAAATGGCATGAACTAACTGTTCTCAAGGCACACAAACTGTTTCAGGTAACAACCGCATGAATCCGATGTGAGAATGCCAAAAGTGGCTACTTTGGACAATCTAAAATATAAAACATGTTTGGGACTGTTTAATCCTTTTTCCTTCACTGCAAAATGCCATGCATGTTCTTTCACAGTTTTGATGCTTACAGTACTAATGTACAGTGTTGAAGACAGTAAAAAATAACACAAAAACAAATTATAAGGATAAGGTGTGTCCAGATTTTTGACTTGCATCGTGATAACATAACAAGAAGGCATTCCTTTCTTTGGAGCACATGAAGTCAAGATGGAAAGTCACTGAAGGTGTGTGACATTATGAACAGCTAAATGTCACATGGATATCAGATGTTATTTCAAAGCATCTGTGGAGCAACAGTGTTCGTCTCCAAAGCATTTCATACTAAAGTTATGTGTTGAGTATCCATAGCTGACAGGGAATAAACTTCAACCCAAGCTGTTCCCTAGCAACAAAGTCCCTTGTGTTCACGCTTGTGTTTGTTCCACATTCACGCCAGAATTCATCTAAATCCTGAGCCTACATCAGATTATGGAAAGTATCTAAGGTTGACAGTATTTTAAACAGTGCTGCTTCTAACAAATCAGCTCTGGGACCATGTCTGTGTTCGGTGTTCGTAGATAGGGCTCAAAATATTTCATGATGTTTTACTACAGCCGTCCTTGACCAGACAGCATGAATTATACCACTGTGAACATTAGAGTGAATTTCTGCCAATGTGTCAACACAAAGCAAGGCAACTCTCAAACATAATGGAAATTTACAGTACTCTGGATAAGGCATAAAATATGACAGAGCTGTGCAACAACCAAGTAATAAGACAGAGCAGCCAGTCACTGAATATACAGTACTGACATTTTTCAATTCATTGTATTGTTTTACCCTGATAAAGACGACTTGTGTTTTAGCTGTGTAATGGCAGTGGAATAGTTCCCTCTCTTTTCAACAACAAATATTGTCATATCATGGTGGTAAACCTCGGATTTCAGAAACAATATAAGTGCTGATCCAAAGCCTTAAAACAAAGCAACTCTTGTGCTTGAGGTGGCGAATCAGCATCAGCCACACTCAGGTTACTTTAGGTGGATTTGACAGAAAATGAGACCATGTCAGTTGGAGCCAATGTGAAAAACACCAGTCGAGTTCAACATTTGGGCAGGATGTGGCTATGTCTACCTTGACAAATAAAGTTCAATGCCAAATGTCAGTTAAAATCATCACGTCTCGGAACCACTTCCCTGTCAATACATTTGTCGAGTAATATACGGAGACTGCGTAATACCAGTCTTACATGGTAAATTATTTGTCAAATCATCTGCTTTTTAGAGTAATCATCTTCAACCTCGTCAACACTGGCCTTTTTTAGGACTCTGATATTTGGTGTGTGTGTGTGTGTATATGTGAGTTACATGTGCTTGTAGCAGAGTTTCTCCTGTTTAATTTTTTGCAAAATATGACTATATTTTTATGTGATTAATGCAGTGCTTTATGCTTTTTGTCACAGAGCTTCTCATTGTAGCCTGGCCTCCAGAGTCCCAGTCCCTGAGTTGCCCAGACTCTTCAAATTTGGGAATTTTGGGCCTTAGGAAGTCAAAGGATAATTCAAAACAATGTCACAAATTTCTCATACATTTACTCTCAATAGGACAAGCGTCAGTACCATTCTCCCGTCTTACTTCTTATTTAAATATCTCAATAATACCTTTATTGAATGATGCAAAAATGCTCTGCTTTCAGATTTTTTGTCCTTACAGAAAGGAAAACAGGGACTGGCTATAGATTTGGTGTAATCCTGGTTCTTGATTGTAACTATAAAGCTGACCAGATCACCCAACCTAATTGTACACCATAATATAGTAGTTATTATTAAATTATTGTGAACTTTAATAAGGATATATGTGGGAATACCTCTGCACGTTCAAAAAATTTCACACATCTTGACTGTATTATGAAATTATACTACCAAGCCTTGTTGCACTGAAAGTAGGCTGATCTTACTGAACAAGGCAGGTATTTTTCTATGTGTCATACACGTTTACTCATGGTATAATACAATAAATATCTAGGACTAACACTAAAACTCACTGCATTGACATTAACTCGACCTGTGACCAGCTGACACCAAAGTAAAGGCGGTGAAAGCAGACACGCAGATTGTTATGCTTACCACATACGTTGATCCATTTTCTCCCGAACAAACCTCCGTTTCAGGGATGGAAAAATGCATTTTAGCCCTAAACAGTGACTGCTAGCAGATGTCGAGTGTTTAAAGGGCACCACAGTTTACACGGAGAAGACACCAGTGTTTCCTCTCAAAGTCCACTGCAGTGAGTGTCGGCGGTGACTACAGAGGAGGAGGCGGCTCTCCCACGGTGCATCCACAGCTCTGGGAGTCCGGAGAAAGCGGTGCCAGGCAGAGGTCGACTGCTGACGGCTTGGTTCTCTGGCAAACAACTCATGTACCAACTAGCATTCGCATAAAACTTCTCCCACGTCAGTGTTAAACTTTTGTCGCTGCCGTCCACGCAGCAGCCATGTTGCAAGTGTTAAGTAATTACACCTTCCCTGTTGGCGTTTAACTGATTTTCCACCCACTTTGAAGTAATTACTGACACGTTACAAACACTCACTGTACAAACTCGGCTTCAGCGTACACAGGTAAACATGTTCATCTGCGTAACCACATGAAGTTTCGGGATAATAGCTGCAGTTGGTTCCTGCAAACCCCACAGCGTCGCAGAGCCGATGGTAAAAAAAAAACCCTTTCGAAATATGAGGGGGGAGCTGCACTTGTTGTGGTTTTGCTTGTTTTCCTGTGTCCTACATTTACTGAAGAAAAGTCTTAACGGCGACGGGGTAAAGTCATGGATAAAATATTAAGTTAATCGCAAAAAAGGGAGCTATTACACTGCCATCCAGCCATTGTGTGTTCAGTGTATCTAGTGGCCCATCAAGAGGCAATGCAACAAGCCATCTGGTCCGAACCACTTCATTTCCACAGAGGGGTGGCACACTTTTTACAGGTCAAAAATAAACGGTAAACTAGCGGACTGTTTGTTAATGCTTTTTAGCAAAGAAAATGACACGTAATTTTGTCAGCACAAAGGTAGGAATATAGCTTTTTGTTGTTTTTAAAAAATGAATCAGAACCAAAACTTAAATATCGTTGGTCCTGTTTTTTGGTACGACCCAGAGCGACAGCGAGAACGCAGTCAAAATTCATTACAGATGAAACATACAGTCAACAGTATGTTAAAAAATGAAAAATAAATGCACTACCAACGTTTTGGACACACTGTTAACTCTCTGTCCGCATACCTTTTCAACTCACTAGAATCACATACAATGGCAGTTTAAATGGGTCAAATTTGGTCTATGCGCAAATCCAGCGCAATATTGGTTTGACATCTGGACAAGTGTGGGATCCGCTTCCGGTCACGTGTCCGCCACAGCAGGATCATATGACTTCAGTTGACGAAAATGAAAGCTGGGAGCTGCCAGCTGAAACCTGTGGTCCTTGTTTTGATTCTTAATGTATGTTTTTACGAGATCTGTCACCCGACTGACATACAGGTGAGAATCAGTAACAACAATACGCATATGTCACTTAAAATCACCATGTTTTGATGGATGTACAGCCGCCTTTGCGTTCAGAACGGTTTGGTATGTTGTTTTATAATGTTTCCCTTTCTTTCTCGTTATAATTGTTATTCCCAGGTATGTAAGCTGTGTTCCGGGACAGTACTAAACGACACCGAAGTGGCCCGGTTCTGTTCCTCATCTGCTGCTCGGATTGACGGACGCTGCTGCTTGAAAAATGGCACAACAGACGACCTTGAACGCATCATTGGGTAAGACTACATTGCTTTGTCCCGAGCACTTCAGAAATAATACTTACATTTTATTTTGAGGTATTGCAAGAGAATAACCTGATGTAGAAAGTTAAAACTAAGTACAGGTTGTAGTGTTTGTAAACTTTTCCTTTGTGTCAGGTTGGATTTGTCCAACTGTTCACTGACTAAGGTGGAGGAACTTCAGCAAGCATCTACAGCATCAATAATGTATGTAACCTTTTTATACAGTGTTTCCTACATAAACTACATCTGTCAACTAAGTAATGTTGTTATTCCCTTGTCTGGAGTATTTTCAGCATGACTGGTCTACTATATATATGACAAACAACAGCAACCATGTACAATTATGCTGATGCTGATTTGGCATGGTTACATAGGCCTGTTTCATGTGATAAATTGTTGTGTTCTTCTGTGCTCAGGAACTGGTTCCTTAGATTAATGACCACAGATAACATTTTAACATTGTCAGCCAGAAGGGGGTTTAGTAGTTTCTATTTCCAGCACTAATATAAAACACTTTGCTTCCCTGCTGCCAAGGATCAAGACTGTAAACACAACACTCCTCCAACAAAGCTAAAACAAACAGATATGTGCAAAAACAGCTTTTCTTGTACAAAGTAAGTGATTTTTATCTTTGACTTGCAGAGATCTCTCACTTAATCCAATAGTCAACATGAGTGACTCAACTTTTCAAGGATTCATTGAGCTAAATTATCTGTAAGTATCCTGATGTGGAACATTTACAGTCTTACTGGCATAAAGTTGTTTCAGTGCTTTTAGTTAGTATTTTTGTGGGTTTTTTTTTTTTTAGGATTTTGCCACCAGACTTAGTTTGTCCAGGAGGCAACACGTCGTGGAAAAAAATTGAGATCAGAAAGGGAAATCGTGTTTGTGAAAGCCAGAACAGTGTGTGCAACCAGACTGGACAGATGTGTAAGTCATTATGCTTTTTTCGAAACTGACATAAGGAACATAAAAGGCATTTTCAACATGCACACACATTGTCTGTTATTAGTAATAAGCGAAATCTGTTTCTATGATCACTGATGCTTCACAGCCATGGACTGTCCTGAGAACTCCCTGTGCACCCCTTATGGTCCAGGCTTCTTTGAATGCAGCTGTGCTGAAAACTACCACGGTTACAAATGTCTGCGAGAGGTCAGTTGTTCAATTCGTAACTACCAGCAAATTCTCTCACTTTTCCAAATTTATTTTCCATTATTACTAGCCTTATCAGGACCGTTTTTAATTAGGTTTTTGCAATTATTGTCACCAGGGGGAGTTCCCAGCTCTTCAAGTGTTTGGGCCTCTTGGAGCATCGACAGTCGCAATTGCTTTCCTGCTGTGGGTCACGCAGAGACGCAAAGCCAAGTCACTCTGAGACTGACATGCTGCCAGCTGTTCATTTTAAAAATTTATTCTACGGTATTGTTTTTATCTGCAGTGGTAATGATGCAATCATCTACTGACATGACATTGACTTGAGGGGAAAATTCTGACATAGACTGTGGTTATGCCCAACTTCTTTTAAGTATATTTTTTACGCCTTTATGGGGTAGCTAAGGTGGATTTAGGCACATTTTAAAAATGGACTACTTTTTAACTTTACTTTTTAAGCAAGTGCAATGTAAAAGAATGGGATTTGATTGTATACAGTATTGTTCTAAGTTACCTCTTTAACATTATAAAATTTAGAGTTTTAGTGTCCGTAAAAATGATCCACCTGCTGTCATGACAAACACTCATCTTATGTAAGTTTACATGAACATAGGAACCTCCTGCACTGAACTGTTCAAAAAATAAATTTGGAGTTGTATCACTGGGCAAGTATGCTTATTGCATGTCAAACATGTATTTTAATAAAAAATGTGGTGTGACTCGTTGAGATCATAGTTCAACTGTTGTTATTGGTTAGTTTGTTTATGAACTGGGACAATGGCTTCACTACAACACAATGCTGATTTTTTTTTTTTTTTTTTCCACTGTCACAGTCCTGTTATGTTCAGTGGATGCAAATATTTCACGTCAACATAAATGTGACTGATTTGTGTTTTGTTTCAGCTTGTTTCATACTGGTGACAGATTTAGTTTGTTTGAAATGTACTTGATTACCCCAATTAAGATATGACTGACTTTAGGGTTAGGATGGAAGATATTTCAATCAGATGGAGCTCTGATAGCAGTGAATAACCATGGCAAGTTTCAAGTAAATCTATCCCGTTGACACAACAGTTATAGACATGACATGGGAATGTGAAATCAGTACAGTATGTAAAGTCACTTCTCACATGTGATGTTAGTTTTAGCAGGAAAATGCATTGAGTTACAATAAACATAAAACAAGATGTGGCACTATGTATGTACCAGTTAGTATGTGTACATAAGGTAGTTGTACATTTGAATGTTTTATATCTGTATATGTGATGTTACCTGAAATGTCATCGCCTAAACGTCTGGCGTTTAGTGACAATCATGGTCAATTCAATAATGAGGCAGTGAAAGTGTTAAATGCTGTGTTAACTAGGAAATGGCTACTACTGAAAAATAAGCAATGTATGACTATGGGAAAATGTGCCGATATGACATTTGAGCTTTAAGAGGCATGTACTCAATTTACAAACATAATATGACTGATTCACTATCTGGTCATCGTCAAGTGATCAGCTCATCAAAGTCCAGTCTGAATTTATAGTTGCCATAAAAGTTTCCCCGAGGTACATTTCTGGCTAATTTAAAACTACGTGTTGTTTACTGGAGGATGTTAAGCAAAATAGAACCATTCTGCTCTACATACTTGCTGAAAGAAATAAAGTTGGTTCTAACAAAACATTAGTCCAAGAGGAGTTCCTTCTACACACCACATGGCATTTCTATAACTACTTACCGCTACCATAAAACACACATGGACTCTGTTTAGGAAGCTAATGCTGTTTCAGATACATTTTATTGCATGCTAAAAGCACAATGTGTGTGTTCTGTTGTAACACACACAAAACTCCAAGAAACAGATAGGCAGTTATGTCCATAGACAAATATCTGTAGGTGGGGCATTTGTCACTGAATGGTACATCAACACGTCTGCTATTAGGTCCAGTCAAAGCTGCTGCATCAACACACACAAGTAAATGGGGAGACAGGTTTTTTTTGGATATAATGTTGTTTTCAATCACTTACCTGTAGCTTAGATATGTGCCAAACTACAATTGCCTCTGCTTTTCTGTAACGAGCTGGAGATAAAAATCATTTTTAAAATGTGAACTTTTTTTTAGCCCGGATAGACCATAGACCAAAGTATTAAAATGACTCACTGAAATTAGCTGTGAAATGTCAACATTATTGTGTCCTTAACTAAGAAACCTGCAGCGTGCATGTGTTCACAGAGTAGTTTAGACCAGATGTGTGGCAATCACGTTGACCAATCGCAGCGATGAACCGAAAGTGGCCAATGCTACATATACATATATTCCTGTCTATGGTCATGCCTCTTGGCTCAGACAGATGTCAGCTGCTCACAGGTCCACGTTTTTCACCCGCAGTACCACAGGGACCGAGGTGCAGGGGATCATTCCCAGATCTGTGATGACCAGGTCCACGAAATCAGGCGGCGTCACATCATACACCAGGTTCAGCAGACCAAGCAACGGCACTTGCTGCCAGTCGTCCAGCTGGGTCTTCCCTTTCCGGGTAACAATGAGGTCATCAGGGTCATCTGGACAAAATACAGAGAAACAAATATTAATTTCTGGTAGCTTTACATAAAAAACACCTACTATGCGTGTGTTAATGTCAATTTAGGATTAAGACCCAAAATTGGTTGTGGGCATTTTTAATGCGTTACCAATTGTTCAATTTTTGTTTTGTGCTTTCTAATTTTGCCAATTTTTGTTCATTTCCTTAATTCATCTATTTTGTTTATGTTCATTTTATTTATTTTCTTAATCCATTTTTGTTAGTTTTCTTTATTTTGATGCTTTTTGTTCACGGCTTTGATCATTTTGTTCACGCTTCTTCATTTTTGTTTATTTTCTTGGTGATTTTGTTCATTTCATGGATATTTTGGTAATTTTCTTGTTTATTTTGTGGATTATTTGACTTCATTTTTTAAAAATAGGGACTAGGCATGTTAATCGACATTTACATGTAAATACACAAGATTATAACCAGTGGTTTATATCCATTTTTGGTCTCCCAGGTAGATGGTTACTGTTATGATCCAGTCTGAGTAGATGTGTTTTCAGCTAGGGTTTCAGTAATATGATTGACATTTTGGAGGACATGGGCATGGTTTGTGAACTCTCCAAATTAACCTGCATTGGGAGCAGTTGGAGCCCTGCGATGAATTGGCGACTCATCCAGGGTGTACCCTGCCTTCGCTCAAGTCAGCTGGGATAGGCTCCAGC
>JAQQAE010019004.1:0-11043 GCA_029823295.1 Pseudamia nigra | reverse complement strand
CTTAATCCTCATTATCCCACATCCACATTCACCATAATACACCCATAGTCAAATTATACAACAAAATGACACACAATTTTGAAGCACTACTTACAACCTTCTTAAGATCCAACAATACAAAATGTACATTCTTGCAATTTTTCAACTGGTCTTAAAATTTTGATCAGGAGTGTATAGACACTGATTTATATGTAGATGTTTTTGGTTGTTTTTTCTGCAACAACTCCTGCTTGCCATTTAGCTCTTTTGGTGTTCTGCAGCTGCCGCAACAGCAATGGACAACACAGGCTACTTGTAAATTGAGTTAATAAATGGTAACAATTGGCAAACTCCAACACGGGTATTCCATGTAAGTCTCTTCATCCAAAGATAATTGAAACCAGTCTTTACAAACTATTTGGAATTTTATATACTCATATATTGAGGCTGGTAACTGCTCCAGCTTTTGACTTTTGTCTCGGTTGCATACTACAGTACTAATGTGCTGCTACTGTAATTATGTACTGACAAAAGTGATTCTATATTGTGCAACCCTGCAAGGAAGCAGAGTCCAGTTGTCTTAGTCATTATCACTGTAGCTTAGCTCACTTCCAAACACAATAAATAAACATGAACTTTTGCCCTGCGATTGATTAATGACATTGTGCCATGAATTAGAATCAGTTCAAAGGTTGTGTTTTCAGTGTGTGTCTCACTGAATGACCCCTTTTTCCCCTGATCTGACAGAGACACATCACGCAGTCGGCAGGCAATCGTAAATTCAAGTGCACTGAATGTGGCAAAGCATTTAAATACAAGCACCATCTGAAGGAGCACCTACGCATCCACAGCGGTGAGTGGACAACTCCTGTCACCATGGCACTGCTCTGGAAGTGTGTGTGTGTGTGTGTGTGTGTGTGTGTGTGTGTGTGTGTGTGTGTGTGTTGGGGTGTTGTTGTGTGTGCACGTGAGCAGTTTGGAGTGTAAGCCTTCATCTGTTCACCTGTTAGTCAGATGCCTCCGTCTACACCAAACCGATGTTTCAGTTTTATTTATGTTTCAGTCATTTCCTTGTATTTAGATACCTGCCGTCATGTTGTAGTTCGTTGTTGACTCTTCTTTAATGTGCGGTAATTGGGTTTATTTTGGCGTCATGGGACAGCAATTAGACAGGGCATTTCCCACTGGTACCATTACATCAGCCTTTAAGCATCATTGAAATGCATTAGAGCTTTTTCCTGCCTTAGTGCTCATAGCCTAGTTTGCTCATTTAGCTTCATTTACTAATGGAAATTTCATTCTCTGTCTCCCCTGCAATCTTTTTTTTACTTTTTGTTCTACATGTTGTGCTTTCACACAGGTGAGAAACCATATGAATGCTCCAACTGCAAAAAGCGGTTCTCCCACTCAGGCTCATACAGCTCCCACATCAGCAGTAAGAAGTGCATCAGCGTCATCTCAGTGAACGGCCGGCCACGCTTAGGGAACACCAAAGCCCAGCCCCAGGGTCCATCACCAGTCCTGCCCTCATCGCCTTCAGGCCTTCGCACACAGATTAGGGAGAAGCTGGAGCACAGCAAGCCCCTCCAAGAACAGCTGCCTCTCAACCAGATCAAAATTGAACCTGTGGACTATGAGTACAAGCCCACAGTCATGACGTCTCCAGCCATGGCCGGAATGAATGGTGGGGTTTTCAATGGAGGCGCTGCTGCTCCTTTGCAGGGTACAGTCCAGGCTGTGGTCCTGCCCACTGTAGGGCTTGTGTCTCCCATCAGCATCAACCTGGCAGACCTACAGAGTGCTCTCAAAGTGGCAGTAGACGGTAATGTTATTCGACAGGTGCTGGAAGGCAAAGGCCAAGGACAGTTGAACTCGGGATTAACCACTGGACCGCTCCACACACCACAGCAGCAACTCATCTCAGCCATTAGTCTACCTATTGTAGGCCAGGATGGAAATGCCAAAATAATAATAAACTACAGTTTGGACGCTAACCAGGGCCAGCTGACAGCGCAAAACCTGAAAAAGGAACCAGTGTCACCAGGTCAGACTGCCACTGAGACCTTCAAGACCCAGAAACTTCCAGAGGATCTTACTGTCAGAGGAACTAGGGCCATGGAGACTAAAGAAGAAGAGGGAAAGACCACTAAAACTTGCCTCCTGTGTGATAACTGTCCTGGTGGCCTAGAAGCACTCCATGTCTTCAAGCACTGCAAGAAGGATTGTCTTGGGCTGAATGGAGCAGGCCTGGATAAGTCAGAGTCTGCTGTTGCTGCCCTGCTATCAGAGGGAGGACTGTGCAACCAGCCCAAGAACCTCCTGTCCCTGCTCAAGGCATACTTTGCTTTAAATGCAGAGCCGACCAAGGATGAGCTGGCTAAGATCTCAGACTCTGTCAGCCTGCCGGTCCACGTTGTCAAGAAGTGGTTTGACAAAATGCAAGAGGGTCAGATATCACTGGGTGCTCCGACACCTCCGTCTGAAGAAGAGGACGCCTGTGAAGCAAACGGTGTGGTGTCCCTAGTCCCAGGAAAAGATATGACCACTACAAGTCCTTCTGTGAGCCAGGACAGCCCTACAGAAGCCACCCCAGCCGAGGTCAACGGCTCTCACAGCTCGCCAGCCTCCCCCTCACCACTAAACCTGAGAGCTGGGGGTCCCATCCCAGCCCAGTCCCCCCAGAGCACTGAGGGACCCCTAGACCTATCGCTGCCAAAGTCTGCAAGAGATGACATAGAGAGGGTGGTTACTAAACCTCATATAACCTCCTCCCCTTCCTCTGGCTCCACCAATCAGGATGAACCCCTGAACTTAACTTGCACAAAGAAAGAGGCATCGCCACTGTCAGCCATGGGCAGCAGCCCCATCGCACTGTACGCCAGCCAGACAAGTGCCAACCCCATCAACATCGTGACCACTCAGCTCCCTACTCTGGTGGCTATTACTGACCAGAGCCGCATGCAATGTCTGAGGGCACTAACCACCAACAACAAACGGACTATCCTAATCCCCCAGCTCGCCTACTCCTATGCCACTACAACCAACAGCCCTGCTGGCACAGAGACACAGGAAACAACCATCCAACTTAATTGTGTGAAGGTGTGCATCATTTATTATTGTCTTCAACTGATCATTTTCTGTCAGGGTAGTTCACATTTCGACAGTGGCTCCTAGTCTAGAACCAGTTTGTATTATTTCACTGGCTAATCTGAAAAATGGTTTCAGAGAGGTGCTGCTTTTCTCACGGTGCAGGATGATAGTTACTGAAATAGGCAGCTAGTGTAGCGGCTAATTTGCCTTATCCCAAAGAAGTTGGTTTGGAAGAGAAATTCTGTGGCCCCATGCATGAACCTGATATACTGCATGAATGTGAATCTGAGATCATTGAGGTTAAAGTTGGCCCTCTCCTATTCTTGATCCTATTGCTTATCCAAAAGACATGGGAATGTAAACTCACTAAACAGTTGCATATTTTTATTTTAAAAAAAGTTTATATCAGGCCCAATTTTAACCTCAGTTGTCTCAGATTCACATTCACGTTGTATATCAGGTTCATGCATGGGGCCATAGAACTGAAGCACCACTGATCTGATAGGTGGCCAGTCAGCAAAGTTAACAGAATTTAAGAAAGTGTCAATATGTCTTCCTCACATTTTGGCAGTTTGGTTTATAATGTATTATAAAAATACTATAAGTTGTGCTTCAGTTTACCAAAATGTAGATATAGTGCTGCTAAAACTTTTGGCATTACTGTATTATTGTTACTGTCCCATTACTGTAGACTGTATGTATGTTATTTAGTTGCTGCTCCTGCCAACAGCAGCTCACTGCTTAGCTTGTATATTCATTTTTTATTTGAGTTTTTATAGAGTATAGGTAATACACTACAGATAAGCCTAATTCAACACAGCCAAAATAACCAGTTATATGAGTAGAAATTGGTAACGTGGCGTTTCCATTTAAGCCATAATTAGTCAAAACCCTCAGTCAGAATCACTGCTTCTTATTGTTCAAAAGCACAGTAACATGATGGAAATTTTAAATCATCCAAATTGTAATCAATAAGTCATACATAGATCTGTCAAAATCCGCTTCTTTGTAAAAATGATAGCCTTCAATAGTTCTTCATTGTGGAGACCCCTAATGGGCTCCTAGTGATGGATGTAGGTGTGAGTGGGTGTATGAGTGATCTCCCTGGGCTGTCACCCAGAAGACATGAGGCTGCACTTTACCGCAGAGCCCCTATTGATCTGCTGGAATCTACTTAAATGCTGCACCTATGCCTGCCTCATTGATGCATTGTTGTTGGATTATACTTGGTGTTAAGTGTTTTGGCATAGACCTGCCTTGTAAAAACAGCCTTGCTCATATATCTGTTTCTTAATAATACCCCGCATCCTCTTTCACTCTGTCAGTGGAGGAGCTTTAACCAGTTCACGGACGCAGGAAAACTGTAGGTGTGTTCATAAGTGAGCAGTGCCGTTATGTGTCAGGCAAAGAACAATTGGTAGTCATCTCCGCCACGAGCACATTTTAATTCCACAACTACCCCCAAAGAGAGCAATGAGTGCATTATGACACATCATTTCCTGCAATGTATTATAAACATGCTCTTTGCTTTTATTTTCTGCAACACATGTTGCCCGTTTGATAGACAAATTTAAACAATATTCCCCAGGAGGAGAAACAGGACTCAGAGGGTGTGTCCACTGTGGAGGAGCAGAACGACTCCGATTCCGGCCCTCCAAGGAAGAAGATGAAGAAAACCGAGAGTGGCATGTACGCCTGCGACCTGTGCGACAAGATCTTCCAGAAGAGCAGCTCGCTGCTGAGACACAAATACGAACATACAGGTAAACACTTCCCTGAGTGTACATACAAACATACCCTCAAAGGACAAATGAATGTTAGTTCCTGGGAAAGATGAGTCAGAGTGAGAATAAGGGGGAGTTTGAGGCTCAGTGTAAACAGGGTGGACACGTCCATTCCAGCAGGTATTACTCAACACACACACCAGAGGTCTGAGGATTTCTTTCCGCCAACTCCCCTCCTCTGCACTGCCAGCTTCCAATGTGAAGCACCAAATGTTGCAACAGTGGAGTTCTGGTAGTGATTTGGAGCATTCTGAAATGATGTTGCTGTGGCCAAGTGCAGGTCAACCCTCTCAGAGGTGTTTTCATTTTGTTTCTTTATTACTCTGATACCTGGCTCCAAACCACAGTTCTCAGCTCCAGATGATCTCATCCTAGGTGAAACTGGCTGCTGCCTGCCTGGATAAAGTTTCCTTGAAGGTTTTCAGATGCAACTGTTGATTTTGTTAGTGTTGTGTTGCAATGTTCTGCCTGGATACATCAGAAGGTGGCAAAAATAAACACATGCTTTACACCAGTAGAAGTAAAAAAAAAAAGACAGAAGCGCTGGTTCAACCTCATTATTGCGGTAAAAAATGAAAATAATTTCCTACAAATGTCCTCAAAGTAATTAATTAAAAGTTAGAGTAACATTTTAGCCTTGTCCCTTGTGCATGTTTACAACAATAGATCCACAAAGTGTGTATGTTGTACTAATTGAAGGACTTGTGTGTAGGGTTTGTGCATGCTTTAGTTCTTGTAGAATAGAGGAGAATAGAATAGATGCGTCATTTTCATTGCATTGCAAATGCAACAGAAAGTAGTTTGGCAGTTCCACTCCAGCAGCAACAAAACAATCAACAGTAATAAAAATAATAAACAGTGTTGTATTGATTGTGTTTTCTGATGTTTGTTAACTCTGTTTCTAAGCTAACATTTGCTTGTGATGGAAATTGTTGCTGCTGTAGAGGAGCAGAAGAGACGCAAGTGGCTTAGAAATAAAGACAGTAGGGTCCTGAGCAGACCTTCAACATAAACTTCATTTCAACACACAAGTAGGTGTAACTCTTACAAACCAAGCGAAATTAATTCCTCTCCAAGGTGCAAAGGTGTTAAACCTTTCAGATTTAGCTGCAAACATAAAAAAGTCAGTTTGGTATGTTCTCAGGATCCAGATTGTCAAAACTACAGAATGAACTGCACCCCTCCCTGAATCACCACCTTATCAGGTTCATGTACCTGAGTGATCCTAGGAGCTATGTTGTTGGGGGCAATTCACCCATGGTAGGGTCTCCCAAGGCAAATTGGTCCTAGGGGATAGGTCAGACTAAGAGTGATTCAGAAGACCCTTATGACTATGCCTTCCTGTGGACCCATCACCTGCAGGAAGGGTCATAAGGGTCTGGTGCTGTGTGGTTTGGGTGGAAGCCAAAGGCAGCCTGGGTGGTCCAATCCCCAGTTGCCAAAACTGGCTTCAACTGGGAGGAGGCCCTGGGGAAGACCCAGGATACGCTGGAGGGACTACAGTATACTGTATGTCTTGGCTGACCTGGGAATGCCTCGGGGTCCCCCAGAGGAACTGGACGAGGGGCCCGGGGAGAGGGAAGTCTGGGTTTCTCTGCTCAGGCTGCTGCCCTCGAGACCCTAACCAGGACAAGTGGAAGATGATCGATGGATAATGAATTACAGTAATGTCTACATTTTTCTTGTACATGAAGAAAACTATTTAAATGCTAAAATACACATCATTTTATCATGACTTGACAGCTTTTTCATTGGTTTCATCTTGTCTTTTACAATGTTTTTTTTTTAAATTGTACATCACTCTTATAGTATTAACATGTTATTTTCATATTTGACATACTTTTAATCTTGTGTCATTTACATGGTTTTCACCTTGTTACAACTATCTACATCTTTTCTTCTTTTTTAATGCTATTTTCACCTTGCTGTTTCTCTATATTTAACACGTCTAGCTTGAGGTCAACATTTAAAACACTTCCAACAAGAAGTTCTTAAACTGTATGTCGATACAAAAATTAAATGACTCCACACTTCATCTCGAGAAAAGTGAAACTAAAGTAATGAGTCTGTTTGATGATGCATCAGCATTGTTGATAAAATGTGGGGAAAGGGTTTTCTCAAAACGCAGTATCTAAACATGCCTTCATTGTCAATGTGGGATATAAGATAATATGAGCTCCTTTTGCACACAAGTGTATTGTTTCCATCTCAATTACATGGCTGTGCTTTTTTACCCAACATTTTTCAATTTGTTGACTATTATTTATGTTTCCTGTTTGTGCAGGGAAGAGACCTCATGAGTGCGGCATCTGCACCAAGGCCTTCAAACACAAACACCACTTGATCGAACACATGCGGCTGCACTCGGGCGAGAAGCCATACCAGTGCGACAAGTGCGGCAAACGCTTCTCCCACTCAGGCTCGTACTCGCAGCACATGAACCACCGCTACTCCTACTGCAAGAAGGAGACGCAGAGCCAGGGAGACGGAGGTCTAGGACTGGGACTGGGAGGAGGAGGGGACAGTCCGGAGGAGGCCGAGCTGGAGGCCCTGAGCCAAGTGCAGCCTGAACTCCTGGTCCCCTTCCAGCTGGACTCGGACGAGCTAGGCAGCAGCACCCGAGAGGACGAGGAGAGTGAGGAAGAGGAGGAAGAGGAGGGCGCTGTGGACATGGATGAGATCCAGGTGGTGCAGATAGGGGATGAAGGTGGGGATGAGGAGGAGGAGATGGATAGAGAAGAGGCGGAGACGAGAGAGGCAGAAGAGGAGGTCGACACGAGGCAGGAGGAGCAGGAGCAGCAGGAGGACATCGGGAGCGCTAAGGAAACAGAAGAAGAGGACACAGAGTTCGGAGTGCAAACAGAGGTCACAGAGGAGAGCGGAGGTGAAACAAACAGGAACACTGTGACTGAATGCGAGCAGCAGAAAGAAGAAACAGACTAAAGGGCAACCACATGTGCAGTGTGTCCTCTCCTCCAATCACAGTGCTCCTCCGGCCAAATGAAGCCATGCTGAGGAAGAACACGGGAGACGCCGAGGTGTGCGGTCACTCTGACAGTTTGTTTCAGTTCACTACTGTGTAGAAATCCAGGTGTGCCTGAAAAAATACTAGTGACTTTTCCACGGGAGAATGATTTCTCGCTATTAGAAGAAAAAAAAAAACATTTGTAAAAAGATGAAGACGAACGGAAATTTTAACAAAACGAAGGAAATGCATTATACAGACTTTGGAAGCTAGAGCCGACACGTTTTAGATAATGTTTTATTACTAAAACACCTTGGGTCATTTGTTTTTATCAGTGTTACTAATTTTATCACTCATATTTTAACCTTTAAAGCTGTACAGTTGGGAGATATTTCTATACCTTTTTATTGCCAATGAACAAAAAAGTCAGTATTTTATTAAGTTTCAAGGAAAATAAGAAAAATCCTGTGCACTACAAGTGGCTTGGTTTACCTATGGATTGAGCAGTTGAGTTGTGTTGTCTACCCTTCAGTATTACTGCACTAGAAATACGCTAGCACATGTTAGCATTCTATTTCTTTTGCTGTCCTTTTGGATTGGATTGTGGGCTTTGAGAAGAAAAAAAAGAAACAGGTGTTCACATCCTTTTAGGTTAGTTTTCAACCTAGTGTTTCAAATCATCAGAGCGAGCAGAAAGGGGACGTAGAAACCTGTATTACCTTTCCCACCCTCGACCCCCCCCCCTACTCCGAGCCTTATGCAAAAAACAAGCTAAATCAAAAACAAGAAAACATGCATATCAAAAGTGCCATTGAAGCAGCTGCTGGAGCTCAGCCGCTGCCATCAGGTATCGCCGGGTCCCACATCAACCCATAAAGCCGGATTACTGTTGACCGTCAGCTTGATCCCGTACCTGAGAGAGCAGAATTCCGCCTCGTCATCATGTATTGTAGATATAGAGAAGTCACTTTTCTTATGCTAGTCTGAGCAGTCGATCCCAGATGCACATGTTTCCAAGCGAGTATTATTTCTAATTGTTAACTGTGTCCTGCCCTTTCGAAGCTTTTCCAGTGCACTTGTTTCACACGCCGTGGAATGCTCAGATTAGTCTTTTCAGGTAACAAAATGTCAACCGATATGAATCCCAGGAGTTTCATTCAACAGTGTTTTTACCTGTCAGTATTAATTTTGTCTCTTTGTTCACGTTCATGTCGTTTACGTTCTGTTTTCAGTTTGTGTACTGTATTTTTTTCAGCGATGGCAGTATTATCCCCACCCCCCCCAATGAGATGGGTATGTCTGTGTAGTCATAGAGAACTTTTATATTTATGTGTCTTATTTTTTATATTTCTTTATGGTTATTTATTACACTATGTAGTGTACAATATTGTAGTTTGTATTAATACAATAATATATTTTAGTATGAAAAAAGATTCAAAGGCAAATAACTACAAGCCTGGAAAAGGAGACTTCAGCGCAGTGAAGTTTTTCAAATGGATTAAATGAGTTTTTTTTGTCTTGGGAAGAAATTCACCCTTCAAGCCTGAAAATTGGAACATGTGTCCTCTGCATTCATTCTTATGTTAGTTACATTTCTTTCCCCTTTCTAATACCAAGCTACTGAACTTTTTGAAAACTAATCGTATGTCTAATAGCATGAGTGTGCTGTTGTATTGAAGGATGATCCTTAACTACACAAACTGTCCTTTTTTGCCAAGCCAAAATAATATTGAAATATGTTCCTTGTTTTTATTTGTGCCAATTTGTTACTTTATGTCAGTGTCAAGACCACAGCAGTTTTATATGCCCCTCCTCCTTTTAACACCCTCATCTTTTTTTATGGTGATCATTTTTTGTTTCTTTTGTGTTCATTTTTATGACTCCCCATCTCACAATAAAATACAACAATTACAAGTGGCTGAATTTGTGATGATGTGTATTTTTCACTGTCAATCAGTTCTCGTCAATTTCTCCTTCAACCAGAAACTCAAGCTAGCTGGTCAAACATAAACTGTGTTAGAATTATAATGAGACCAAATAATAAATTTTCTATGACTATTACTACAAATCCAAATACGAACAGACAGTCAGAAAATAATAGCAATAATATCAATCCAATAATATACTGTACTGTGAAGTTAGAGAACTCTAGCCCCAGCAGTGTGTTAACCTCCAATGCACTCCCGTTATGTACATAACCCCCATGAACATAGAGATGTAGGAACACGGAGCTGTAGGAACGTAGGGCAGTCCCCAAAACACAGTGGCTTCACGCTGCTGCTGGTTGTTTTTCTCAGGACACGAAAAAGAGTCAACTTTTAAGGCCCATTTATGTTCTACGCTAGTGTGTTGCATATTAAATGTTGTCAAATGTCGCTGGCCTTCATACTCCAACTTGTACTGTGCATCGGCGTGAATGTACACAATCCATCCACTGGGGGACAGTGTGGAGTTCAAACTGCTCTGTCCTCTTGTGTGGAGTTACAGTGGATTTGTAACTGAAAATACGAAGTGCAAAATGTTTTGTCATGATTCATTATGTTGCAAATGTTTGATTTGGATCATCTAATAAGTGATCTGATCCATCTTTAACCTTTTGCGCCGTTAGTAAGATATTATGGCAAATAATCCTACAAATTGATTACATGTTGCTATGGTAACTAGTCTCGCCGGTGGAGTTGGACCGAGTCGGAACTTTGTATCTTCTATTTATTCAATATGTTCATATTTTACCTGAGATACACTTGACTGCTGTTATGGTAAGTGTTTGTAATATGACTTTGTTTAACGCTGCTTGGTTAAGTTTTAGCGCGTCCGTAGGCTAGCAGTTAGTTAGCTTTCCCTATGCTCTGGTTGCACCTCCGCGGCTCGTCCAAATATGGTCACACCCTGTTTTTGGCTCCAAGATGTCATCCAGGATGACATTAATGTAAACAGTCTATGGCACAGACTGTCCTCAAAAAGTTAAGCCATAGAATCGTCACATTTTAATAGAATCATCACATTTGAACAGAATCATCACATTTTAATAGAATCATCACATTTGAACAGAATCATCACATTTTAATAGAATAGAGTCATCAATTCAATTCAATTTTATTTCTGTCAGGAATCATAATCGACGACTATTTCTATGCCCTTCACAATTCAAGGCCAAGACATTATGACTATAGAGAGTAAACCCAACAGAACCACCGAGAGCAAGACAAGGGCAACGGAGGGGGG
>JAQQAE010019002.1:0-11043 GCA_029823295.1 Pseudamia nigra | reverse complement strand
GCCCCCCTCCCCCTCGGTGAGAGAAAATATAATTTTGTTGTTGATGGAAACATTTAACAATGACAATAAAAGCTATTCTATTCTATTCTATTCTAAATGAACATAAATTATGTAGAAATAATCAACATAAAAACTAAAAATAAACTAAAGCAATTGGAAATTAAACAAACAAACTGAAAAAAATCAACAAATACACAGCAATTAACAAAACTATAGAACTGAGCAAAATCAACAAAATGCGAAAAACAACTGGAAAAAAATAATCAAGTAAATTTAAAACAATATAACAATATATACAATACAACCAACAAGACTGACAAAAATCAAAAAATTCACAACAAAAATGAGTAAAAATAAAATACAATTAAGTAAAATAATAAATATGATCAACATAACCAATAAAACTGAACAAATTAACAAAACACAGCAAAATGAGCAAAAGTGCTCAAAATAATGAAGTAAATTCATAAAACTGTACAATATAACTAAGAAAATTGAAAAAAAAGAAAAAAGCACAATAAAATGAGGGAAAAAAATGAATGGTCAAGCAAATTCATAAATTTGATCACAATAACCAATCAAATAGAACAAATTAATAAAATAAATAATTAAAGTAATTTTTTTACTCTTTCTCAAATGCTTATTTGTATGAGTACTTCTCCTTCTACTTGAGTTATTAAAATTATTAAGTAACAGTACTCACTCTACTCTGAATACTGTATATTGGCATTATCCTGGTTTTACAAGGATTGGACCAACAGTGCAAAACACTAACTTTTTCACTACAGTGGTACCCCAGCACCGGCTTATGATTTGTTTGGGTCACGAGGAAGACATTGGGCAAAATTTTGTACCAGCTCACGAGCAAAAGCTTGGGTTAGGAGTAAACTAGTTCCCGAGAGCATGCGCTCTCGATCTCGGCTTCTCTCGGCTTCTCACAACAGGCTTAGAAGCGAAACTGTATTGTGCTTCATATTTGTTCCTTTATAAACCTGAAATAGTGTTTTGTTTTGTGTTTTTTCATCATGGGACCTAAGAATGATGCAGTGGTGAGTGTCATATATGGCTTTAACACGATCCTGGTTTGATGGTTTCTTGAGACACAGGGGAATTCAGTCGGTGGTCAGGCACGGGGAGGCAGCTAGTTCCAATCAGAAGGCTGCCGAAGAGTTTGTTAAGCTCTTCCAAGAGCTTGTGATCAACAAGTGTTTAACTGCGACAAGACAGGGCTGTTCTGGAAGAAAATGCCATAAAGGGCATTCATCACTGCCAAGGAGAAGAAACTGCCGGGTCATAAGCCAAGGTAAGGTGTCATTATAAATCATTTTTAGAACTAATTTCATGCATTCCTTTTCAGATAATTAACATAACTTCCTTTTCAAATAATAATAATTAATAAATGTGCACGTACGGGTGTGTTTAACTTACTGTATATGGGAGTTTTCATGGGTCTTGGAACGGATTAATCGGTTTTACATGTATTCCTATGGGAAAACTGGGCCCGACTCACAAGTTTTTCGCGTCACAAGCGTGACTAAACTCATAAGCCGTTGTACTACTGTACCTGTGACATCCAAAGTAAGAGTCAGTTATTGCAAAGGTAAAATGCATTAGCCCAAGCCCCATCCACTAGTATAATCTTAAATGTGAAAATACTGTGAAAATGCATCTTTACTGAGTTTTGAGATTTATTAAAAAAATATGACAAAGATGTGAAAATATGAGCCTGCTCGGTACTGTCAGCCCTAAGAAATCTACACAGCAAGACAGATGGACAATTGGAAAAACATGACTTTTTAGATTTTGTGATGTGTAACCGTACAAGTCATAATCAGTCATAATACAGATCTAATGCATTAGTCCAGCCCACATGAGCCAGTGGAATTATAAATCTTGAAAATGTCAACATTCTGTGCATGTGTCAAAATATGATTCCAGGTGATCTTGGGACCTGCTGTTCATCCAGTCAGTGTGTTGTCTGATGAAAAGTGGGAACCACAGTACTTCTCAGTAAAATCAGTGTAGGGCAGAGATACACAGTGGCCATCAGAAAATCAGGGAAAAATCAAATCAATACACATTATTTTTTTCAACACCCTAACAGGAGTCATAAATAGACACAGAGTATTAATAAATGGGACATTTAAATTTTAAAACAGCATAGTTTAGAACCAATCACAGTCAAGTTAAAATGACTCCACTCCCATGGCAACAGTCAGTATCACTGTTATTTTCTTTCTTTCTTTTTTACATTTTCTTTTCTTTTTCAAAAATTGGCCATGAAAAGTTCACTCTTCTGTGTTTACAGTAGCGTTGTGTCACAATACGACCCCAGGTCACCTCGGGAATGACCTGCAGTGTGGCTACACAGAATTTTTTTTTTGATGAAAAGTAAGTGGGGTATGACTTTCTACTCTTTATTTTGTCAGTATCCTTACAGAGATGTAATTGACACATGTAAATGGTACAGATGGGATATTTAATACCAAAAACATATAGTTTGTGTCTTCTACAAAAACAAAAAGCATGCAGGCATACTCTTGTTTTTGTGTGTGTTGTGTGTGTTTCTCTTTTGTCTGTGTTGTGTTATGGATGCCAAATAGGAGCCGCTCAGGCTTGTTTGTACAGTAGTGACTCACTACAAAGTTTCCCTCACATTCCTGGCAGAGGTGAGCTCAGGACTGTAAATTAATGTCACAAGATAACATGGCTTCCATAATAAATACATGGCCAGTTCTGGATGATTTGTGAGTGTGGGAGGAACTGTTCCTTTTCTGGGTTTTTGCAAAGTCCCCAAGCATTCCTCCTCGGCGTATTTAAAGGTGTTTTGAGTAAAGCAGTCTGTGGGTGTTCTAATTGTGTGGGGCTAGAACAGATCATCACACTTCTGCAGTGTTGGGTTTCAGTTTTGTTTTATTTAATAATGACAACAGCTCCAATACAAGGAATGCAGCGGATGTATGGCACAAACTGAAGCCGCTGTTCATTTTCAGCTCCTGTCCCTAGTTGGGCTTTGACAAACCCTAATTCCAATTAAGTTGGGACATTGCATAAAACAAGCGTTAAAAACAAAAGACAGTGATTTGAAGCTGTTGTAACACGTGCAGAATGTGTCTTGACATTGTCTTGCTGAAATAAGCAGGGACGTCCCTGTAAAAGACATTACTTCAATGGCAGTACATGCTACTCCAAAACCTGTATATCTTTTAGTATTAGTGGTGCCCCCCCCCCCCCATACCATCACATATGCTGCTTTTAAACTTTGTGCTGATAATAATCTGGATGGTCCTTTTCCTCTTTACCTCAGACGACACAACATCCATGAGTTCCTAAAGCAATTTGATATGTGGACGCACAGCACACTTCACTTTGTGTCAGTCCATCTCAAATGAGTTCAGGCCCTGAGAAACTGCAGCGTTTCCGGGTGTTGTTGAAATACTGTATAGCGTTTTAACTTGCACTTTTAGATGTAGTGACAAACTGTTGTAACTGACAATGGTGTTCTGAGCAGAATGATGCTGGTTTTTAATACAGCGTCGCCTGAGGGATTGAAGGTCAAAGGTATTCAATGTTGGCTTTTGGTCTTGTCGCTTAATAGCAGATATTTCTTCAGATTCTTTGATAATATGGACTCTAGATAATGAAATCCCTAAATTCCTTGCAGTTGTATCTTGAGAAATGTTGTTCTGAAACTTTTGGACTATTTGCTCATGTAGTTGTTTACAAAGTGGCGAACCTCACCCCCTTCCCTGCTTCCTAACAACTGAGCCTTTCGGGGATGCATCTTTTATGCCTAATCATGACACTCACCCGTTTCCAATTAACCTGTTCACCTGTGGAACGTTTCAAACTGGTGTTTTTGAGTATTCTTCAACTCAACCCAGTCCTTTGTTCCCCTGTCCCAGCTCTTCTGGAATGTGTTGTAGGCCTCACATTCAAAATGAACAAATATGTACCAAAAGCAATAATGTTTATAAGTTTGAACATTGCATATATTGTCTTGGTAGTGTAATCAATTGAATAAAGGTTGAAGAGAATTTGCAAATCATTGTATTCTGTGTTTATTTATTGTTTTACACAACATCCCAACTTCATTGGAATTGGTGTTTGTACATGTCCAATGTAATCAATACAGTATGCTTTACCAGATCAATATGCTAGAACTATATCATGCAAACATACGTACCTCAACATGTGCCACATTATAGCTTACATCATATTACAATAACAGGGATAAGACCTATACAAAGCCATGTTCCACAACATAAAACACACACACCAAAGGCCTATTGAGCTAAAAAATAAAATCAATAAAACATGTATACAGCTTTGTTCTGCTTGTATTCAGCACTTGAAACATTTTATATTTGAAATTAATTTGATTTAATTTGTTAATGGGTTTCTTTATGGAATAAGATGACTGGATTTTACAGTTAGCGTTCATACTGCTCCTGCTTACCCTACTGTCTTATCCTTGTATGTATGATGAAGCTCTGGCATTGAACTATTAATACAATGAAAATTAATTTGAAAAGACACAGATGAGTAAAGCTCTCAATGCTCAGTAGATTAAATCTTTTCAGTGTATAACAGTGATGCCAGCAGCTTTTTATTCCTCGTTTTCGGTGCCTGTGAGATGTATCTTTTTGTAGATGCCGATACAATAAGAAAAATTGTATGCATAATCGACAGGGCTGCCTCAGTGTATTACTTTTTATTAATTTGAGACAAAGATGATTTTTTTTACTAGTTTGGACAAGTTATAAAATCAACAAAGGATGCCATGAGCCACATACACAACCAGTGAAGGTGTGAGGGAGTGTAACTTCCTCTTTCCTTTAAAACAGCATTCCTTCATTTGGCCTTCGATGATAGAGGTCAGGAATTCTTGCTCCTTCTTTGGTTCAGCTACAGTACTGTATGTTTAGATGACAGCAACCATTGCACTGCGCTGGATTCACGTGAATTTTGTACTCATTCCCCACTCAGCTGTGACTGATTAGTGTTAAATATCAGATTTTGTTGTATTTTTCATCACTTCACCTAGATTTTCCTTTAGTTGTCTCATCTGTATTCAAACAAGATGAAGAGATTAGCAGAGACAACACATAATTAAAATGGCATAATGAGCAACAACGCAGAAATCTTGCAAAATTCTTGGTGAAGAGAGAGCTAGAGTGTTTTATTGTAATTACCCAGCTCATCTGAGAAAAGCCTGGTGGTCAGTGTATTATTATGCACTGTTGCTACAGAAACCAACTTTGACCTCATCCTCACATCTTCATCTTCCTAGGAGGCTGTGCAGAAGAGTGTGTGTACATATGTGTGTGTGTGTGTGTAGGCATGTGGAAAAGATGAGAGGGTGCAGATATTTGAAAGTCAAATTAGAACTATGAAGCATGCACGACTGCGTCGGAGAGACACACAAGAGTGTATCATGTGGCATGCATAAATGAGATGCTGAATGGTCAGCCACATAAGTACGTCCCGGGTACACACAAGTAAACAATATAAAAACGTTTGATACAAGTTGAGTGTTCGCTCTAACAGGATGTGTGCAGCATGTAAACAGGAAAGTGGTAGTGGAGGAGAAATTGTGGTTGAAAGAACAGGAGGTTTCTGACTTCTTTGAACCACACTTTGTTCTCTCAACAGAAGGTGATTTAATCGTTTCAAAAGCTATACTTACAAAAATAGCTGTTGACAATGGTGGTGCATACAGGGTTGCGGACATAGAGGTTATTTTTTTGTGGCCGACTTTTAGATTGTACTTCATATTTGTGCAAATGGAAGCAGCAAAAGAAGTGTTTAGTGTGTGCATGTGTGTGTGTGTGTGTCTCTCTCTCTCTCTCTTCTAGGCCAAGGGGTTCATACATTATTCAGTCTCAGACATTAAAGATGTAGATGTGGTCAGAAACATATGCAGGAGACACACTCAAACTCTCACACACAAATACACACACATGTTCTTGCATGTTAAGTGTTACAGCCTAATGAATGTCCCCACATAGATTTTTTTTCATACCGCCACAGTTACATTTTCATTTTTTTTCCTCCCCTTTTAAGTAAATTCACAAAAATCACACACTATTGACTCAATTGCAAGCTGAGAAGAACAAGAAGCGATGAGAAAAGAGAGACGGAGAAGAAAGGGAGGAAAATAGGACAAAAACAATGTAATGCGTGAATGTGTATTTGGACAGGAGAGGCATGAAGCATGTCTCAAGGAGTGGAGATTTCACAGCTCACTGACTCTGTCACTGTGCACCTGCTCACTGGGACGGTGGAATGAGAAGGAAAAGGGAGGTGAGGTGAGGGGGTTTGGAGTAAAAATGAGTAGAATATCCATCAGTGGAGAATTAGGGTGAGCTATAGAAGTTTAAAAATAGCCTGCGTGCAATAGCATTTTACTGTAAAAGCCTTTAGGTAGGACAGTCTGTACTGTATCTACACAGATTAACTCCATGGCCAAAGGTATAAGCAGTTGAACTGGTTGTTTACATGTGTACCACTCTTCCCTGATTATTCCAAGTCTGACAATATCTTCAATCTGACATGTGTAAACAGCATATTCCATTTTGATATTCTGAATTAGGCCTTCCTTTTTTGGATTGAGCATGTAGAATATATTCATAGGGCTGTAGTACTCAAGTACATTTACTCCTTTACATGTACTAGAGTGTTTTTTTTTTCAAATAAATGTACTTCTGAGTGTAGTTGTTTTGCAGAATACTCTTTACTGTCAGTTACATTTAGTGATCAAAATAACGCACTTGTACTCAGTTCCATTTGGCCGCAGCTTAATGAGTACTGGGCATTTTTACTTTGGTTGACTCCAAATTTAGTCAGATTATGAACCGATACTGTGACAAAGCAGCAAAATGTGTAACAATGAAGAAAATATTTTTAAAAATTAGCAAAATGAACAAACTCAGCAACAAAATCAACTATAATTAGTAAATAAATAACAAAAACGAACAAAATAGCTCACAAAATAGTCCATCCATCCTTCATCTTTCATTTATCCTGGTCAGGGTCATGGGGGCAGCAGCCTAAGCAAAGAAGCCCAGACTTCCTTCTCCCAGCCACCTCCTCCAGCTCCTTTAGGGGGACACCCAGGTGTTCCCATGCCAGCCGACAGACATAGTCCCTCCAGTGTGTCCTAGGTCTGCCCCAGGGCCTCCTTCCAGAGCTAGTTTTGGCATTGGGATTAGACCACTCAGGCCCCCACCTTCGGCTGCCACTCAAACCACACAGCACCGGACCCTTATGACCCTTCCTGCAGGTGGTGGGCCCACAACGCGGTATAGTCACAAGGGTCTTCTGAATCACGCTAAGTCTGACAGGTTACCTGCGATTAATTTGCCTTGGGAGACCCTACCAGGGGCAAATTGCCCCCAACAACATAGCTACTTGGATCACTCAGGCATGCAAATCCCTCCACCACGATAAGGTGGTGAATCAAGGAAGGGCTCATAAAAAAGAGGTTCAAGATTTTTTCAGGTGAGAATATGGTGGATTAAAATTAAAATCTGGGGTTGATTTATCAAGATGAAGCCTATATAGAGATTTGATCTGATGATTTTGTACATCCTCGGAGCCAGTGAAGTGAGTGGGGAGTATAGTACAGAGAACAGCCTTGAATTTAATGACATCCGGACACACAATGCACTTCTAAGTTCAGTGTTTACACTGATACACAGGTAGTCACAGAGTAATCACATGACTGAGTCAGAGGTGCGTCCATGGCTACATCACAGCGACACATAAAAATGTCCTTTTCACACAGTAACATTTCAAGCTGTAATGGATGTTCTGGACATTCGCTTCCATGGAAATCCTTCAGTGTGAGATCGTAAACCCAGTTGTCAGTCAGTTTCTCCTCCATCATGGTACAGAGAAGTTTACCCTGTTTTCTTCTTGTGTCCTGCCCCTCCTAGATTTTGACTGGTTGGTGAGTGAGCAGTGATTGTAAATGACAACTCTGTTTTAAATACTGAGCATTGAAATGCCTTCAGCCCAGTGAAAAATTCCTGTGCACTGAGATGGTGATCCAGATCACCACCAAAATGTAATAACCTGTTCCTTATCCCATTTCACACCTTTCTTGAACATTATCACCAAAATCTGTTGATAACTTTTTGAGCAATCTTGCTAACTCACTTGCTAACAAACGGATGAACACCAGGAACACCCTGGCGGAGGTAAAAAATTACACAACTGACCCAAAAAGGCAACAAAATGACCAAAAATGGACAAAAAATCAATTAAACTAACAAATATGAACAAAACAACCTGAAAATTGCACAGAAATACACAAAACAAGCAACAAAAGTAATGAAAATGATCCAAATAAATAATAAAACTTGCCATAAGCAAATCTTAAATACATCAAATCTTTTTCTTCATATTTGACAGTAAACAGTGTTCAACAATGTGTATTTTTGACATTTTCCTGGTTCTGACATTTTATTGATGAAAACTGATGTGCACTATACACTTTTTTAAGCTGCTGATAAATGACCTGTTAGAACACAATATAAAGTATTAGCCTACAATGAATTCCACATGAGTTTTTTTGAATGCGATACCATTTTACTCATAATCAAGTATTAATGTTTATGAGTACTTCTACTTGATTCATTAAAATCAAAAAGCAACAATACTTTTACTTTGTTTTTGTTTACTCTAGTCTGGATACATTGATAGTGTCGTGGTTTCAGGAGGATTCTTTAACTATGTTCACAGCTTAAGTCCACATTTCTACCAGAACTCAGAAACATGACCAGTTAACAATAATATGACAGAGGATATTAGGAGGCAAACGTCCAAAACCAACCTTTTCAAGAGGGCATATGAAAAAATGAAAGAGTGAGGCTGAAGTCACACACCAGAATTCCGGCCACAAGTGATTTTTAAAAAAATCATGCTTTGATTGGCGTAAAAACTGCTGCATGTAAACAGGAATGTTGGTGGAAGATTAATTTTCCCTGACCATGTAAACAGTTTTCCAGGGATTTCATCATTTTCAAAAAAACGGAGGGAAAAAAACAGAACACTGTGACCAAGTAAACATAGTCATTGATTTTATTTTTCATGCCCTTTCAAATTAGCAACAGCCCTCACACTTTTAGGAAGACACTGAACCAGATTTAGGAGGCTGCCTGCTCCTTTTCAGCCATAAGATTCAAGGACAGGATGTTTCATGACAAGGACTGGCTCTTAATCCATGCTTCATTTCATCTCAGAGATTCTTGATGTGTTTGAGGTCAATGAGGGCTCGGTGAAGCCAGTGGTGTTCTTCAGCACCAAGCTGGGAAAACCTTTTCATTAACATCAAACTGAACCAACCACCTGCCTCAAAATAATCAAGATCCACTGTGCTAATGCATTATATGGCTAATATCGCTTTATTTCCCCGTGCAACACAAGTAGTATTTCTAGTACACAGTTAGAAGAAAAAAGAAGAGAATGAGAACGTGAAACACTGGTGTGTGTGTGTGTGTGTGGCATGTCTAAAACTTTAATAGTATTACTTGTAATCTGTGTTCTTTTGTGTGAAATGGGAATCAAATGGATTTGTCTGGGTTAATCGCATTTAAGTAATTTTTGTACAAGAAGAAAATGTGATGATGGTGTCTGTATTTGACAGATTTACATGCAAATTAACTCTTTTTTTGCCTGAAGTTTTGATGCTTTTATCTGTGCATGCTTCTGTTTGACCATGGCTCTATGTGTTCCAGACAGAGAGAGAGAGAGAAAGAGAGCAAGAGAGAGAGAGAAAGAAGTGGTGTGTTATCTCAGAAAGCAGACGTTTTAAGTGTAGCTGTGACTATAAGGTCAGTATGGGTCCTGTGTTTTAGCCCCAGGACCAAGAGCTAATAGCAGAGTAATGACAGAGAGGGAAACTGCAAGCAGAAGATAAGGCTGACAGAAACAAAATGGCCATCACTGAAAGGGCTGGATACAAAGTCAGTAAAGAAGTATAGTGGAGGGAAAAGAGCTGAAAGGAAAGGAGGTGACAGAAATAAGAGGATAAGCAAAATACGTTGAGAGATGAACTGCAGTGCGTTATGTTCAAATGATTTTCAGTCAATTCTGTCTATAATAACATTAAAATGACAACTACTGCTCACAGAGAAGGACATATAGATGTGCTTGCTGGTGCATAAATGTCTCAGTGGCTATGATTCTTATCTTCTTAACATCTAGCAGTGTTTCCCAACCTTACTTTTATTGTTAGACTTTCACTAGTGTACCTACAATCACTTACATGTCAGGGCACCTAACTTGGCGTCTTCGATGTGATACTGGAAGAACCACACTCACAAGAATCATGTTGAAGTAGTTGCATGTAGAAGACATTTTATAGATGCTTTAGGGAATAAACAAACTAAAATGCCTTCAAAAAAAGTGTACAGAATAAAGTTATATCATGTTGTGGCTGGCCTATATCATGAATGAAAACATGAATATGGTGCAGATTCTTTGTTGTGGTGTTTGGTCTCCCCCTCCTGGTGACTACTAAACATTATACTAAGTGGAATGGTTTTGTCTGTGGCCCTCTGTCCTCTATGTACTGCAGTCCTTGTTCAGTTTCCCCGTATTTTTACAGGTTTTGAGTAGAACTATTCTAATCAACAATGTGTCATCAATGGAACTCGGTGAACATTGTAGAATAGATTGTACACTGCACATAGCAACTTGAATTTCCACCAACTTTTTTGTAGTCTTTATCCTTAAGGTTATTTAAGCAACTCTTATTGGATATAAGTGTTAAAGTTCATATGTAGTCGTCTTTGGTACAGGTATGTATGTACAATATTGAAAATAATAACAGTGGTGCCTCAGACAACGACGATAATCTGTTCCAGCGTCACGGCCTGTACCCGAATCAGTTGTTATGCGATGCGACTGTTTCCATAAAAATACATGTAAAATCAATTAATCTGTTCTGGACACACGGCAAACTCCCATATAAAGTATGTATTACACATCCCTACCTGCACATTTATTCATTATTATTATTTGAAAAGGAACTTA
>JAQQAE010019001.1:0-11044 GCA_029823295.1 Pseudamia nigra | reverse complement strand
ATTGTGAAGCGCCTAGAGATAATCAGCGATTATGATTGGCGCTATACAAATAAAGATTGAATTGAATTGAATTGAAATCCAGCACCCTGAGACTGTATGCTAGCCAAAAGAAAGGAGGCCGAGGACTAGTGAGCATGAGAGCCACTATCCAGGACGAAAAATCCAAGATCCATAAGTACATCACGGACAAGGCCCCAACAAATCGTGCTTAGTGAATGTCTCAGACAATGAAGAACAGAGGAGGAGGTGTTGGAGGATCTGTCATGGGAGGTGAAGCCCATACATGGGATGTACCATCAGAACAAAACTGAAGTGGCTGATATCAAGGAATCCTACCAATGGCAAGAAAGAGCTGGACCAAAGGACAGCACAGAGGCACTTATCATGGCTTTTCCTATGCTCCGGTTGCACCGCAGCTGTTCGTCCAAATATAGTTGCGTCCTCCTTTTGGCTCCAAGATGTCCAGGATGACACTAAATATACACAGTCTATGGCACAGCCTCTCCTCAAAAAGTTAAGCCATTTCTGTTGATCTTTCAGTGTTTATGGTGTGTTCTGTTCTTTTTCTTCTTCTGCTTCTGCCACACAGGCTATATTGCACAACACTGTCCCCATGACTTCCGGTGGTACTGCTCCAATTTCTGCGTTGAGGTACGCATCCATTAACTCCTTGAAAATGTACCAAACTTGGTATGTAATGTACGTAGAGACTGGACAGAATGGCCCGTGTGTACGTGTATGCGAACATACCGTAGAGCATAAATGGACCATAAAGTGCACTTTCTGAACCCTTGTACAGTATGCCTTAATAAATATGTGCACATTTCAGTTTGAGCCTTTAAATAAGTGTAGGTGACAATACAACATTTCAGTTGTGTGATGTTCATTTTTAACTGGTTGTTGTTTACTTGTATAGTTTCATACCTCAAAATGTTGTTCTAATTGTAGTTTATTTTGTGTGTTGTTACCTCACAAACCAAAAATGTTGTTGTTGCTATTTTTGTTCTTTGCAGTTTGTATTGCCTCAGAAAACCAGTTTCTTTTGGCACTACCTCAGAAAAGTGTTGTTTGCATTTTTTTGTTATTGTTAATTTTAGATTTTTGGATTATTTGCACTAAGCTAAAAGAATAATACCTCAGAAAATCTTAAAATATTGTCAAATTTTGTTATATATACAGTCATGTGAAAAAATTAGGACACCCTATGTAAGCATGTATGTTTTTTAACATATTTGGACATTATGGATATCTAATACCAATTTTAACAATACTGAGGTATCCAAGTACCGTAATATAGCTAAACAATTAAAAATTCAGAAAAGCCTTTTTAAAAACTTTCTGTAAAGTGTAATTTAAAAAGAATGCAATTTCTGATGAGGAATAAATTAGGACACCCCCACATATTTTCGCACTTAAAATGGTTAAAATCGCACACAGGTGTATCACATCAGGTGCACATGAAAAGAACATCATTACCCAGCATTTTGATGGAGTCTTGCCCTATTTAAACCTCAGGCATTAAGGTTGGTGTCGCCCCTGACTGTTGACGTGAGAGTGAGCACCACGGTGAGATCCAAAGAGCTGTCTGAGGCTCTCGGAAAGAAGATTGTGGCTGCTTATGATTCTGGTAAGGGATTTAAAAAGAATTTAACATCAGCCATTCCACCACCCAGAAACATGTTTACATGTTTTTTTTTTATTGTTTTTTTTTTTAATTTTCTGATTATTTAAGTAGCATCTGCGGTTGTGTTGAGAAAGCATATTCTATGTGGAGATTGAAAAAGCTTTTTTTGAGTTTTGCATGTTAATAAAAAATATTTCTTATGCCTTTGTAAGTATTTGGAATTTTTTGCCAGTGAAGTATCAAAGATGGTATTCAGTATCGAATATTTTCCCAGGTATTGATATCGAGTTGGAAATTTTAGTATCATGACAACTCTACAATCCATATCCGACCTACCAGTCATGTTCCATCCATTTTATTGGAGTTTCTTGATCAATCACACCATTTATGTGATGTCAAATTTATTCATAAAGGTTTTTTTCCATTTCCAGGTACCTACACTCTCTTTTTCAAAATGTCAAAAGCTATGCTATCAAATAAAAAGTTTGAAAATGCATTTCAATTTTGCCATTCCATAAACATTCTCTAATGTGAAATGTCAAACTGTGCATTGCATCAGTTTTTGGAAACATGCCTCCTAGCTTTTGTGGTCCTGTTTGGAAAAATTGTCATGAACATAAAATCATTTCAGCCAAAGGTGAGTTGACCCGAAACGCCTTTCATCCTTTGGAAGTACTGTAGTCTGAAACGACCTCTAAGCACTCAATGTTTTGTTACCTACTGATAAAATAAATTTATATATATATAAAAAGCAGGTCAAAATGTCCCAGGATGCTTAGAACATGGAGGCATTTAGGACACACATGATTTAATACTGTACAATTCTTTACTCAAAAAGTGACCACTGACCACTTAGGTAAACAGGACCATAGTCCACACCAGAAGTTAATTCCAATCAAGCTCACAAACACAACAACTCCACCCTTCAGCACACTCCAACCATTCACAGAACCCACTTAAAGAACATATATGCTCAATGCACCTCCAAACAAGCTCACCCCACCCAAAACATATGCACACACCCCTCTTTAGAACAGAACAGACCCCCATGCGTTTGCACATAGTGGGGCTATGTTTCGTGGCCCTGGGTGTGTATTTGCAATGCCAACATGACTTTCATGGCTTATTTTTTGGGTTTGACACACATTAAGGCCAAGTAATCTTGTGTGATGTAATGTGACGGTTTTTCAGTAAATTGGCCTTGTTTGTTTTTACTCTTACTAATGGAATGGAGTGAAGGGGAAAAGTGAGTGAAAAAAAGAGAAACTTATGATGACCAGGTGTTTTTTCCCTCTTCTCGGGAATGTTTCACCTTGTAAAAACAAGTGAGGAGGAGGAGACTTGTGTACCGTGCTAAAGTGAATGGTTTGGGGATTTTTCAAGGGGTGTGTGCTGGCCAAAGGGTATGAGTGAGAATGAATGTATGTTGTGTGAGAGTATTAGATAGGTGAGTGGGGACTTTTGAGAGGCCGGAGGCTGAATTCTTCAGTGGAGCTGTAGCACAGCCATGACTTGGAGAGACGAAGGCTTCCTCCTGTTTGTGTGACTGACTGAAATTTTTGTCTGAGCTATGGAAAGCTTTTGTGGTAAAGTGTGATCAACACTCACACACCCATGATCTCGCAGAAACACACACCTGGGTATGAATGAATGGCAGGCCTGACTACCACACAGGGCTCCTATTGATGACATCATTGCCAGGCATCTGGTCACTCCACCCTTTCCATGTTCAGAGAACCATTCAGTCAACGTCAACCGCACTATGGCTCTTTCACAGACATTACGCATTTTTTGCTTATTTTTTTAGAGATTATTCAATTTAGACGGCTCCAGTCGTGAAGAAATTCATCTTGGTTTGACGCTGATGGCACAATTAACAATTGGTCACTTTAGTACCTTCCTTCAAGATAGCAAAGAAATCAACTTCATCAGGGTTTGAACTACAGAGGAGGCAAGGGGAGCTTGAAAACACGACTTATGAAATCCCGGGGTCTCTAATACACTGCCAGTTAAGTGTGCACAATATGGACAAAATGTTCAACCACACTACACTAATTTCATATCACGCTAATAGTTTGCAGTACTGTGGTTGTAATTTGGAATTATGGTTTGTGTTCATTTGCCACCAGTCATGGCACCTTAATGGTAACAGAACTTCAAAACAACATGAATCCTGCTTTGACTTGATTGGTCAGAAACATTCACCTGTTCAGACTTAACTTATTCTATGTAACATTCACTCTCCGCTAGAATTGTTTCAGTTGCCTTCATCCTAATTTCCTGTCTGAATTCACGCTACAAATGGGCATTTTAAATGACTTTTGAGGTCGCCTAATCAGGACAATTAAAGTCAATTAGTTGTAATATTTGTCATGCTTTGCTTCATTTTGTTGCTGTTGCCAACATCTGCTCCTGTCTGTTGCTTCCACTATAGGTACAGATAGTATAGAAACAACATGGTAAACATGAGTTCCATGTCTGTGCATAGTGAAACATGAGGCTCCTAATGCCCCAAACAAAAATTATTCGACTCATAAAAAAGTAGTTGACTATGTGCGCTGCTCTGACAAATTGATTAGCCATGCACATCTCTAATTTGTGCTACGCAGAAGATTTTTACTCCATTGTCATTACATAATGCTGCTTGATCGTGACCTCTTCATAATCCATTTTGAACACCCAGAGTAGCCTATCGCATTGTTTTCTACTTGTAGGAAGCTGTGTAAGTCTGAAATTGATGACAGGTGATAAGGTTAAGTACAGTAGTTAAAAACCTTAAGAGGAAGTAAATAGGGTGATTATGAGTCAGATTTTGAAGACACACAAGACTAGGATAACCATATCGAGCCAAGTTTTTTCCTAAACTCTAACAAACTGTAACATGTATGCATTGAAATCTGACATATGATATGGACAAAAACTATTGGGCCACCTCACTGTTGCACATAAAGAAACTTAAATCCACAGGAATGCTTATCAGATTCAGCTACTCCAAATTTTTGGTTTTTAGCAATAAATCAATAAATAAATAAACAAAAATGTTGCATGTTTTTCATTTTTTGTTAACTTTCTTAATTATTTTATCCATTTTTGATCATTTTTGTGCATTATCCCTTTAACTGCCTGCTTAATGTGATTGAACATGTCATGATATGGACAAAATAAGAAAATAAATTGAACAAAAATGAATGACATACTGTAATGCAAAAATGAACAAAAAATATGAACCAAAAAATAAATAAAATAAGCAATAATGTGAACAAAAACAAAAATATATAAAAAATGTGCAAAAACTAGCTCATGCACTACTGTAAGGTTGATCAGGCACTTAAAAGGCTAAGTTTATAACATTGTTCTTTTTCTGGATTATTTTATTTGCTGATTCATTTTTGCTCAATTTAGTGCTTAAGAAAAGGTCTGATATGACTGGACTGCTCAGTCAAGTATCCAAATACCTTTGTCCATATAGTGTAGCTACCTCCTTTAAGTGTCAATGTTTGAAAAGCTGGGAGTAGGAATTCCAAATTAGAACAATATAAACAGTTGATATAATTTATAATCATTTTTCAGTCACAAAATGTATGTCTATGTACAGGTCATCATATTACACAGTCACACTGGGCAGGATAGTTGTTGTTTTTAACAATACATTTATTTATTTTTTTTGCTTCTTCATCAGCATTCGTTGTGTGTAAAATTAGTCTGCTAGTGATCCATGCACCTAGAGGCAAATTAAAACTAAAACCAAAATCAAACGAATAAGAGCAAATCAATGGTTTGATTTTCACTGAAGAGTCAAAAACTGAAAAGGCTCTTTTAATTTCTTGTCAGAAATGCCACATACAGATTAATATAGAATGAGTTTGTTTTTTATTTAGCTTGTAAAACATGAATTACAAAGTTTTGAAGGACATATATTCATTTAAAAACAATTGTCGCATCATTTTCACTGAAAATCATGAGGTCTCGGCCTTGAATTGTGAAGCGCCTAGAGATAATCGGCGATTATGATTGGCACTATACAAATAAAGATTGAATTGAATTGAATTGAAATAAACAGTGTATCACACCATGAGAGAATCACAGCAGGTGACGGAGTCTACATTTAATCTGTTTTCTTTTTCCTATTCGTCATATTCTTATTGATAGGAAAATAGAGTTCATGCACTGTGTTGAACATTTTATTCTCTTGTATGTTTAATCACACCGTTATCTTGACACCAGCTGACTTTGCCAAAAGAAAGCAAAAGAAACACATAAAACTACATCTGTTCTGTAAATTCAAACTGTGGGTCCTTCATAATATCACAGACATGAACCAAATGTGCCCTTTGTGAGACAGTCCTGTTCGCATGCAACGAACGGCTGAGTTCAGCATGACTTAGTGTCTAATGGTTGGTAGATTATAGAGTCTAGGGACATTTATTACTCTTCATGAGCAAAACATGAATGAGAAAAATACATCCGGACTGCCAGCTTTTTTTTATAATAAGCTAAAATTTTAAGCAGTAATTGAAATAATGAATCCAAATGACAGACCTTTGATCAATCCAAGCCCGCGTGGCACTTGATTAGAAATGTGAAAAAAACAGTTAATGTTGTACAATTTTCTTAATTTCTCTTATTTTCTATTTCTCAGTCTCTATCTGATCTTGAAGTCAGCCAGTGGCTTAGTCCCAGTAGGTCTTGCAGGAAAAGGCTAGGCCAGCTTTCCCCCCGGTTTGTCCAATCACAAGCACGAAACAGCTCACTCTTCAAGGTCCACTTCCATAGCACAGGGCCAGCGAACTCTCTGCCAATTAAACAATGAATGCTAGGCCTGTACTGAGCACACAGGACCTGAGTGAACGTCTGTGTTGGACGTTACCTGTTGAACGATAAGGAGCGACTGTAGTTCATCCAGGTTGTTACTGCAGCTAACTTCCAAAACATGCTTTGCAATTACCCCTGTTGATGAGAATTTATGCATTTTCCCGGCAAAAGCTTGGCACGTATTAAATGTAAGGCCTATTTGATACTTGTAATAGGTCTTGTTACAATGAATAGCCAGCCTATTGTAGCGTAATTTGAACCACTGTCATTTACTGCTCTGCTTTGGTGATTAACCCCAAGAGAGTGCTATCGTGTAACGATTATACACAAACTCCAGCAGGTCTTAAGCGACAACACAATGGCTCTTTATGTATTAAAGTTATCCAGTGTTATGTCATGCATAGAGATTATTAATTGGCCATTGGAGGAGCCAGAAGCAAGTAAGGAAAGGAGAATTTTGTGGAAGACTTGAGGATTAAAATTTCTGGCGTAATTCATGCTAGTATCTACAAGTTGATCTTAACCTTTGGGGTTAGATTGAGGTTATAACAGAGATACTGTGAGGTGAAAGTGCATCAGACCTAAACAGAATCTGAACTCCATCAGTTTAAATATGGCTCATATCTAAGCCTGAGCCTCACCTCACAGATTTTCAGGGGTGAATGTTTTCCTTGCATGTGTCCTAGTTGGAAGACAGAATTTCAAGACCAGAAGGATAAGGGGCATCGTGATTTCTTAGAAAGCGAGTTTTGAAAGAAGAGTGATGGTACAAGGCTGAGAAGGGGCAAAAGACGCCTCCGAATCCCCCTCTTCCAGTCTCTTTTCACCTTCCCTCCTCTTCATCCCACTCCACCCCTCTCTGTGCAGCTGCTACCCCACCCCATCCTGCTCACTCCCCTCCTTCCTCACTGCAGCCAGCCACAGACACTTGTTTTTTGTATGAAGGGGGTTAACCCAGTGAACAATCCTGTCTGTCTTTCCCAAAATAAGGCAGTGGGAGAGGGATTGCGGAGTAAGTCAAGGAGATTGGAGCAGTGAGGTGCACAGCCCCTGGTTATAAGCCCTGGGAGTGGGAACCCAGTCTGCTTGGACCCACAGCCTTTAGCTGCACATACACTGCCTCACTGCCTGCCTGCCTGTCTGACTGACTGACTCTCTCAGTCTCACTCTACTGTTACTCTCTCTCCCTCTCTGTCCTGCTCCCTTGCTCCTTCCCTCCTACTTTCCACCCTGGAGAGTGAGAGCGTTCAGATTGGGAAGGTGCTCCTCAGACCTGTGTTTGGACCGCTTGAAGACGGCACAGAGAGGATTTTTCTCTCTTCTGTCATTTGTTCTCAGATCTGCTCCTTCACTTTTATTAACTCTGTCAAAAAGCAAATGGATGGACTTCTGCGGCTTTTGCTGGAAATAGAAACATAAAAGTTGAACAGTTTGCTCCACCTGCAGTAGAAATATCATTTTTTTCTACTGTCACAACTTTTATTGTTGTTTTTTTTTCTTTTCTTTTTTTTCCTTTCTTTTCTTTCTTCTTTTTTTTTGAAATTGTGAGCAGCACTGGAACCATTCAGGGTCCAAAGTCTTTGCCCAGGAGGACACCACTCCTCTTTTTTGGCTGCATGCTCCTTGAATATTTGATGCCATTGCATCCCATGGGAGACACGCGTGGCTGAAGGAAAGGAGGGAGGTAGAAGAGAGACTCACCTGAAGCTCGCACCAACTGTTGCTCTCACCCAGTGCAACCTCTTCCCTTCATCCACCTGAGGAGAGAAAGGTAAGCCCTTCAATACCTGTCCATTCATCTGTCTCACTTTGTTAGTATCCCACGTGTCCTGTCATCTCATGTCTTCCCACTTTTATCACATGTGGCTGGAGTGAAGCCAAAACAAACACAAGGAGAGAAGAGGAACATAAATAAATGAAAATCACACAGTGTAATGTCTTAGTCATGGGACCTGCATATTTCTCCTCAGTCTTAAGCTATTGCACTGAATAGTAGCAGCTAAAAGATTAATCAGAACTGACAGTAGTTTTACCCAGCTCCAGCCCTTACACTGTATGGCTACAGATCAAAATATTTAAGTTGTAGCTGAGTATCCCCAGTTGCCTTACAGGACAGAAAAGTCAATCTGTATTAAGTATTTTTTGTCATTGCTCTTGGATTCTGCCCTATGTGTATTGATTTCAGGTGTACACATTTGTGATGCATTCATACGCACATACATCTCACTTCTGCTGATGTTGAGGTAGGTGTGTGTATTCAGTGTACATTGGGGTGGGGCAGTGTGGTAGTGTGATATGTAGAATGGATCTGGCTCAATAACAAATTATCCATGTGGATCGACTTCTGTTTGTAAATGTGTTTCTATCACGTTCACACAGCGAGGACAGTGTGCTTAATACATTAACTTTGTTATTTTGAGAGTCTGATAAATTTCATACTGTGACTGGAATGAACCAGAGTATAATGATACCACAGATGGACACATTGTCCGATCATTTTTCCCCTTCCCCTCTCTTCTCCTTGTCCCTTCATTGCTCTACTCTGTCAATCCAATGTGATGCCTCTGGCATGCTCTTCTGCATTCCATTGTAACGACATCCCTCCATCCCAAACAGAATAGGGAGCAATACCGTACCTATGACTCTGAGTCCTCAGGTGTCCTAAATGACAAACTCACAAAGGAGAAGGAGTGAAAGTGAAAAAAGAAAAAGAGAAGAAGGAACACATTAGTAAGGCTTAGTAAAAATGCCAGAAAATAAAGAGACGATTCCAAAGTGCATGCTTTGCTGAGGAGTTACATTTTTCAATCACATGTGTTCCGTAGCACTAACGGCAGGTTTTTAAAAAGAAAAGTGAGAGTGAGGAAAGGCAGAAAGAGAGGGAGAAAGGTGTGAGAGAGGGGTGAGACTCTGGCAAAGACAGCTATGAAATCCAAAAGCATTTGGCAGTATTTCTCTGCTTCACCTGTGTGTGTGTATCTGTGTGCGTATGTGTGTGTGTGTGTGTGGGTGTCGTGAGTTGGTTTGCGTGCAGCCACACATGCATGCTCCCTGGTGACTGAATCTGCAGGGACATCAGAATGTGTTACACAATCTTCAAGGTGAGAGAGTGAATGGATTCCCAACAAAGTGTGAACAAGACTCAATAGACCAGTAGATTTATGCTCTCCTTTACATTTGACAGCACCTCTGGCCTTTCCACATCTCACGTGTGGAAGATGACAACGTTTGGTTTTTACCATAACAATGTCATGGGGTGGCAACTGGGCAGTTCCTGGGAGGCTGGTGGTTACATGAAGTTTAAGTGTGTTTGTGTGTGTGTGGTACATTATTTAACCACAACTAACAGCCACTCACCGCTCCATCCTTCAGCTGAGTGTACCATGTGCTAAGCGTGACCAACCATATACAAACAGTCACGCTGAATGCACAGCAGCACACATAGCGTACTTTATACTCCTACTTTATAACACCTACAGTACGTGGGTTGAACACTCCTCACAGACACATTTTGAACAGATTTATACACTCACTCTGTCTGTTACCACACCTCCTGCTCATATAACCCTGAACCTCATGCCCTACTGACACTACTTTATAGGCTACAACGTGTTGAAGTTAGGACTTTAAGAATCCAGATTCAACATCACCTCTGGTGTTTTTGTAGTGATCGAGGGTAAGATTGTATCAGAGCTGTGAGAACAAGGCCTTGTCTTCAAAAGCTTTTTATAGAGCTTTTATCTACATGAGAACAACACAACAAAGAGACAGTCAGAAAGAGAAAGTACTCAGAGACCTCACATGTTAGACATTAAAACTGTCTCCTTTTCTTACATGCCTTACTGAATTTATCTCTCTCTTACTTCATCAACTGGACAAAGTGAGGATAATTACATGAATGGGAATAGTGACTGTACTTGAAGTAGCAAGATTTGTTGTTCACTATTACCCTATCTTTTTCTCCCATTGGACTGGAGAATGAGCTGCACCTTATGGCCACAAGGGGGCAGAATGTCAAACAGTTCACTGTCATACACAGACACACATGTCCCAGCTGACTTGTGGTTAAGTCAAGAAGTGTCATGACTTTTAGTTTGGTCAGTATTTCACGTTGGTATTTCTACACTGAGGTCAAATCAAAATGGTCTTCTTTTATTTCTTTAAAACTTAACATCCTTCGTCATTTACTAATGCCCTCTTTGACTTACGACTGTCTACAAATAGACTCATCTTGTCTCATTGAACTCTGAGACCTTTCAGTCTCAGTCTTGCCCTCTGTCTTATATCACCGTGCATATTTCTTTATTTCTTTCTTTCTGCTCTTGCAGGTGTGTCTGAATGTGTATGAGACCTGGGCAAACACATGTGCCTGTTTTGCTCAGAGTCTAATGTTGTGCAAGCAGGAAATGAAGGGGAATGCCACTCATTCTCAAGAAACAGTGAAACGCCCACCGATTCCTTTACTTCCCTTGAAAACAAACACCTTCAGAGCACACACTCACTTTTCTTTTTAAAAATATCTGTATATAGTGGGCCAATAAGTATTGGGCAACGTAAAAATGTGCAAGTTCACCCATTTAAAAAGATAAGAGAGGTTTGTAATTTTCA
>JAQQAE010019000.1:0-11044 GCA_029823295.1 Pseudamia nigra | reverse complement strand
CCATCTCTATTTCTCTGCTGTGCCAACCTGTATGAATCATTTTCTCCCTCCTTACTGTCCAACCTAGCATACAAGTCATCATACGCCCAATAATCTATGAGCTTAATAGACAGAAAAGGAACGATAATGACCATAATTCAGAAAAAGGATCAAAAATGAATAAAACTGATCAAACAGCAACAAGTCGCAAAAATGACCAAAAATGTACAAAATTAAGAAAATCAATAGAAAAGATCACAAAATCAACAAAAATTAACAAAATCAGGAACAAAATGAACAAAAATGGTGAACACAATGTAGAAAATTAGCAATGAACAAAATCACCAAAAATGTACAAACATATTCAAAATCAGCAAAAAAATAGTTAAATAATCTAACATCGAACAATGATGTACCCAAATATGAACAAAACACCAAGAATGTGAGCAAAATTTCACACCCAGAAAAGAAATGAAAAGAAAATATGCAAATAATCTACAAAATGTACAGAAATCATCAAAAATGTAACAAAATAGACCAAATCGAATGAATATGTAAAATATAATCCCCAACATTAAAAAAGTTGACAAACTGATCAATTTAAACAAGGAAATGAACAAAAATGAGCTAAATTAACCACAAAATGAACAGAATAAGCAACAAAATTAACAAAACAATTCACAAAATGACCAAAAATGTAAGAACAGACAAGAAAACCAACAAAAAATCAGTAAATGTAATAAATAATTGATAATCATTTCTAAAAAATTAACAAAACCATCAAGACAATGAGAAAAAATGTGCAAAGTAACTTAGAATTAAAAAAAAAAGTAAGAAAATTATCTAGAAAATAAACAGAAATGAACAAGAATGCAACAAAATGCACAAACTGAAAAGAATAATCAACAATATTTAAAAAATGAACAAAACAACATACAAAATGACCAATACAGAACCCAACTGAAGAAAATAATCAGTGAAATGATTATCCCTCCCGAATGAACAGAAAATGAACAGTTTTAATAGTATAAATGACCAGAAGTGGTAACAAAATGAACAAAAAATCATATTCTTCGTGCAAAGCAGGGCTCCATTAAGTCACGTTAATATCTAAATTTACAAAGCTATAAGTCAAAGCATCAAACCGTGACGTTTGAATGCACATTGGACGAGCACGGAGCGCCCCCTGCCTCATCACAGCCCCCCGGAGACGCCGGCTCACGCAGCTCCACAGGAAACCGCCTCATTATCGCTGGGCAAACACAGAACACTCCAAGTTCATGTACATGTTCACACAGAACGCAGCAGATTAGACGGAACACAGTGGATGCCTGACCCAGTTTCAGTCAGATGTTTCCTCTCTCGCTCCCTCCCGGCCTTGTCTTGTGCCCCTTTAGCTCGCCAGTTTCCTCGCTGCCACTGTGAAACCCTCGCTGCTTTGTCGTCTCCGTGGTCGTGACTGTGCAGAGGAGGAATAGATATGTCTGCATCTCACTATACACCGATCTCTGGGTGTGTGTGTGTGTGTCAGCAGGAATCAGGCTCTGTCAGGCAGGACATGGCTAGAGGTGCCTTGGGACGTTGGACACAATGTGGCTCAGTGGGTCTTTGTGTGCATGTGTTGATTTAAAGGGTCACGGCGTGGTAAAGGGCTACTCGAGCAGCTCTGTGACCTTACATTAGAGCAGAGGGAGGCTGTTGGATGAAAAAACACACATAATGCTGTCATGGTGTTTTCTATAGCTGCATGGTTTGGCGACAAGGTTGTGGCTGATGTTGCAGTGACGAGTCGACTTCCTTGCTCGTGAAGGAAAATGCACGTATTACTAATTTAGAAATGTCACGTCAAAACATACACTACCCTTCAAAAGGTTGGACTCACTGCAGAGAGGTTATACCATCCTAACAGCATGACTTTTGAAATTCCTCCCTGCATCATGAATCTAGCCTCGGTCTCAGGATGAATGTATGAATGTGTCATGTTAAATAGAATTGTATCTTTTTTCTGAATAAGGGGGAAAAAATCTGAATATTGTGTGCATGTCAATATTTTGAAGGTGTCACGTACACAGAATATTCTAATTGCATATTGTAATTAAGCTTTTTTGACACGTTTACTGTACATACTGTAGCATTTTGAAAAAGTGCCTCATCAGCAGGTGAGGTCGCACACAGATCCTGTCCAGTACAAACAGATGCTCACTGTTCGGGTCAGAAGGATGAGCACACCTACTTTTATGTTATGGAAGATAAAATCAACGAGGTTTTTGGATCAGAGTAAATATCAAACAGCCTGTTTGTAATCACAACACTTGAATGTAAACAGGAAGATTCATTTTTACTGGCCATTAGGAATCTGCTCTCTGCTGGAATAAGGGAAACAATATTGTGTGCATGAAGACATAGTCACTGTTTTATGTTTTTTTTTAACATTGAGAACTGTTTTGCAAATGTGTTCACCGGCCACTTTATTAGCTACACAATAACACAAATATCAAGTCACATGGCAGTAATTCAGTGTGTTCAGGCATGTAGACACAGTCAAGACCACAAGATCAAGTCGTTCCATGCTCTGTCTTCACCTGATGCCAGAACCCACACACTGCGTAGAAGCTTCCTCTACTGTGCCGTGAGAACCTTCCTGATGCTGTAACATTGGAAACGTTGCAAACATATGTGACAATGAAGTCCAGGTTTTCAAGAGTCGAGTGCATAAATACCTGTTATCATCTCTGGGAGGGAATTCAGCCGTGTGTCTGTAAACTTTTGGGGAAGGGGCCCGGGATGATGGAACATGGCTGTTGTTAGGTAGGGCTAACACCTGGACTTAATCCTTAACCTGCTGGAGAACAGTGCAAAAAAAGCAGGTGCAGTTTTTCTCTAAGCAAGACTTATTTTTTAGTTACAAGGGCTCCAGCCATTATTTGTCATCCTGAAACCCGATCCACAGACTCTGCAATATTAGGTATTTTCTAGCACTCTATCCGTGATCCATTGTCTTCTAATTTTATACATTTTTTAACTGTTAGGAGCACAATGCACTTCTGATGGAGCTATTGTTCACATTTCCACTTTACTTTGTATATGCAAAAAAAGACTACCTGCTACGTAAACCAAGCATGAGAGTGGGGAAGTGAGGTGATTTATGGATGTGCTGATCTATTGGATTTTCAAACACAACCATGTCTAGGGTTCACAGAGAATAATCTGCAGCAGAGAAAATATCCAGTTAGCAACAGTTCTCTTGTTGATGCCAGAGGTCAGACCGGTTCGAGATGACGGAGAGACAACAGTCACTCAAATCACCACTAAATGGCACAGTCTCCATGAGTCTTCCTGCTGACCATGACCCCAGTGTACCATAGTATGATAGATAGGTAGTACTAGCAAGGTGTACCTAATAAAGTGGCCAGGGAGTGGATATCAGCCTTTACGACTCAAATGGTCAGACTTTTCGTTTTAGTTCTAAAATACGTAAGTGCTGTTATTATGTAAAACCATAGTCAGTGAGTGGTTGTGTCCCTAACCCATCCTCCGTTTGTCTCGCAGAACTACGGCCTAGAAACCGAGAACCTGCGGACGTTGTCCCACAAGCTGAACGCTTCAGCCAAGAACCTGCAGAACTTCATTCTGGGCCGGCGGAGGGGCGGGCACTACGACGGACGAGCTTCCCGGAGGCTACCCAATGACTTCCTGACCTCTGTGGTGGATTTGATTGGTGCAGCCAAAAACCTGTTGGCCTGGTTGGACAGGTATGGACAGAAATCTGTGACCACCTTCACAGTTCAGAGTAGATGTTACTTTATATAGTTTTTTTTTTTTTAATCAGCAAATAATGTTACAGAACATAAATTAACTTAATGTAATGTGTAATATTTATGACTTATTACATGGGATATGGTTGTAATGCAACAGTGAATAGAACAATTAGCAAGTACACCTGTGTGAAATATGATGCTGTAATACACAGGTGACTTTATGAAGCCAAATCTGTGTCAAAAATGTAAAAAAAAAGACAAATGAATAAATATGTAGCTAATTAAACTGAAATGTACTCCAATGTATTCAACATAAAATTATGTGTTGGAAAAACCTAATAGATACATAATTTAAATCCATTTATAATGAGATTTTGAAAAGATTTTTAATTTGCAAGTTATTATTTTTTCAACTGCACATTTTGATTTCTTAATTATTCATCTTAATTTCATTTTTACAGCTTCAAACCCCTTTTTTATTCCACATGCAGAAATGCACAGAGAAGAAAAAAAATGCAAATTGGCAAATAGAAATCAGCATAACACCTTAAACGTCAAACGTATAAAATTTAGAATCGAATTATATTTATGATGAAAACAAAAATCCTACAGTTGATTATGTTCAACACAGTGGTACTTTTCAAGTTCAAGATTTGAGCGTGTGTCACCTCCAACTTGCACTTTAGCTTTAATATAGTTTAATTTTTGTAAGTTAAAGCTGCAGCTGTCGTCCAGGAAGTGACAACTCGAAACAGCCCTTCAGAAACTAATGTCCACTTACACATACAGACGATGGTTCTGAATCAAGGGTGAAACCTTTTAAATCCCTCCTTCTATGAAATGTAGCTGTTCATTCGTGTCTAATTCTGAGTTTCCTGTCTGTTGCCTTGCTTTTTTCTGCTTCTGCTCTTTTCTTCTCGCTCTTTCTTGCTCTATAAAGTATAGCTGAAGGAGGAATTAGCAATTTAGCTGCACTGGTGGTTTGACTCTCAGCCACACAGGCTGGAGTGTATGCCACTGGAGGAGGCGTGTGATTGGCTGCCAGCTCAGACTCCTTCTGTCCATCACTGGTGGAATCTGATGGGGAGCGGTGGATTTTTGCAAATCACATTCCAGGCTGTATGTGACGCAAAAGGAGCCAGCGTTTTTCCCAAATGACTGGGTCCTACGACCAGAAAGTAGTTACCGTGTCAACAAACATAGGCATCGAAAAGCAAAAATTCAAAGTAAGAATAGACACAAAGAGCCGATTATTAAGGGAGTAAACCTATGAAATAATTGTGGGAAGAAATTAAGAACATGTGGCTCATTTCTTTCATCTAAAAAAAAAAAACAGTTGAAAGATATCACATTAACTCAATATATAACTCAGCTAGAAGCATGTTGTTTAGTTAAATTTTGGGAAACTTACGGTAGGTTTATATTCTGTCTTGTTTTGTAATTTTAATTTGCTTTGCTTTCTATGGAAGGAAGGTAAATAAGCCTTTTTGGTCAGTAATTTCTTTTTTGTCTTGCTCTATTTGTTATTCGTATGTACTGTATGCACAGACCCAAATAAACTAACTAAAAAAATACTACCAACTGCAACTTTCACAAACATTTGGCCCAGATTTGGCTCAAATATCCTTGTAGTGGCAGTGGACAAAATAACAATATCCAAGAATCTCTGCAAATATGAGACAGTGTGAAGCTTCACAGAGGCCTGTAATAATGCACTGTTACACAGTTTACACTGCAACACAAAGTAATAGTTGAAGATTACAAGTGAACACAGAAGGGAGTTTTTATCCTTAATTTAGACGTCGGCGCTCATGAAACCATGTACACATACAATAAAACCCTGAGCTGTGAAGCCTTGTGCCGTGATGTCAAATCAAATATTGCTGTTTGTCTTTATCAGCTGCTTTAACAGGAACAATGAAAAGCTTTTATTGGTGTGTCTCACAGTGTCCTCATTCCACTTTAACACAAAATAAAGGAAAGCGATAATAAAACAACTGGAGTGTAGAATATTCTCATCAATTTTCTTTTTCTCTGAATGTCCTGGCATGCTTTGTTCTCATTTATTGACATGCTTAAAGTCTGATTTTAATCTCCTTGTTTATCCATCCACCGTTACGGCTCTTTGTTTCAGGTCTCCGTTTGCCAGTGTGACGGAGTATTCACTACTGAAGAACAACATTGTGCAGCTCTGCTTAGAACTAACCACCATTGTACAACAGGTGAGTTATTACATAATCACCTCATTGCAATTATTTGAGCAAACCACAATTAAAAACCACCAGTCAAGAGTTTGGACATAGCCCTCCACTCCGTCAGTGATTTTAGGTTATTTTGATTATCCATCTTCTGCTGCCCCTGTCAGGTTCACAGAGGCAGCAGCCTAAGCAGAGAGGTTCCTCTGGGGGGACCCCCAGGCCATCCCAGGCCAGCTGAGAGACATATTCTCTCCAGCATGTCTTGGGTCTGCCCCAGGGCCTCCTCCCAGTCGAAGCCAGTTTTGGCAACCGGGGTTTGGACCATTCAGTGCCCTTCGGCTGCCACCCCACCACACAGCACCGGACCCTTACGACCCTTCCCGCAGGTGGGGGGCCCACAGGAAGACGCAGTCATAAGGGTCTTTTGAATTGCTCTTAGTCTGAATTGTCACCTAGGACCAGTTTGCCTTGGGAGACCCTACCAGGGGGAATTGCTCCTGATAACATAGCTCCTAGAATCACTCATGCACACAAACCCCTCCACCACGATAAGATGGTGAGTCGAGGGGGGGTATTTTTTAATTATTTTCAACATTAATACTGAAGACATCCAAACTGTGAAAGAACATGTCTGGAATTACATAGTAAAGACAAAAGTGTTAAAGAACCCAGAACATGTTTTATATCTTAGATTGTCCAAAGGAGACACATTCAGCTTTGATGACAGCTTTTCATCCTCTCATCACATCCATGAGGTCGTCACATGAACCTTTTAATTTCTGCCATTTCTTGCCTTGTTAATGTCTTTTAGACTCTTAATTCTCTTGTGCAGAGGAAGGTTGGCTACAGAGTGAGCAGCTCTATTAGTGCTACTATAACTACTGTACAAATACAGGATGCTTGAAAGTGTGTGAACCCCTTAGAGCTTTTTATATTTCTGCATAGATATTAGAGATGGGCATTTAAAGCAACAACACTAATCAAGAGTCATTCACAACTAATCCATTCTTAATCAGTTTGAATGTGATCCTTTGTTGACAGAACCTGGTTCGATCCCCTTATGCAGCAGTGTTGATGAAACCTGGAGACATTTTTACCCAGTCCTTCAAAAGAGAACAGCTTCAACTGTGCTTCAATTTGACCATTTCAGAACATTTACTTTGTTCTTTAACCATTCTTTGGTCGAACAACTTGTGTGCTAAGTACTGTATTACTACTGTGAAAAAAATCAGCTTCACTTCTGTAAATTAACAAAGGGAAATCACACAGACTCAGATTCTCAATTTTCTTGCAAGAGGGAGGGGCGTCTGGCATGTGGAGCACACATCTCCAAACACTTCCTCATCTCAACCTGAAGCAACCAATCACAGATAACATCATGCAGGACAAAGTCACGTCTCTATGACACATGCATGTCTGGTAATAATATCTTTGTCTATCAAGTGTAAGCGAAGCAAAGGCGCATTCACATCCCCGTCAGCGAAAACACGACAAAGAATGTGTGTGAAAGGATCACAATTTATCTATTACAGTCACAACATAATGTCAACTGGGGTTATATGAGCTCTGTGTCTGGGACAAACAGGATATAATTGTCTTTACCGTAAGAAAATTAATATATTCTACAGATTCTCCTCTATAAAAGTATTTCTTTGATAACTCTTATTTACATATTTTCATAACAACTACCTTAAATAAACACATGTGAAGTGTAAATGTCACCTTCTGTCATGAGTGTTTTGGCTCCCACAAAATGAAAAACAATGAATGGGTATTAATTGTGATTAATCAAAATTAATCCACAGTGACCCTGTGACTAATCGGATTAAAATTTTTAATCGTTTGACAGCCCTAAAAACAATGTAAAACATCCAGCAACACAGACACCGCCTTTACAATGGATGAATTAGCAAAACTATAGACAACATAGCAATGATACATTTTTGTAAATGTGGGTATTTGTGATTTTTTTTGACACCTTTAAAGTGAAAACAATAAGCCAAAACTGCATTAGCTATTTCTATCCTCCTTTGTATCCTTGGAACACTTCACCTGAGCAGGTGAGCCTTGCTGTTGAGTCGTTTATTTCTAAGATAAGATCAGACAAGACTTAATAAGAGGGTCATACCAAAAATTGTGCAAATAATAAAATCATCATTCAGATTGCACATTTGAGTATTTCCTCGTCTGCACAGGTATTTCATATTATTTTTATTTCATGAATCATTGAGTGGATGAATTAATTTGTGCAGACAGATGAGTCACACTGGGTGAGCTTGCGTTTTCATTAACTGGCAGTAAGTCATTGAGACCTGCATTACTTTGGGACAGATCGTGTCACTCTAAGGCCACTTTATTAGGTACATCTGTTCAATTGCTTGTACCGGTAAACACAAATATCTAATCAGCAATGCAATGCGTTTAGACACGTAGGCATGGTCACGACAACCTGCTGAAGTTCAAACCGAGCATTAGACCAGAGAAGAAAGGTGATTTAAGTGATTTTGAAAATGGCATGTTTTTTGGTGTATTTCAGAAACTGTTGATCTACTGGGGTTTTCACACACAGCCATCTCTAGAGTTTACAGAGAACAGTCTGAAAAAGAGAAAATATCCAGTGAGCGGCAGTCGTGTGGGTTAAAATACCCTGTTGATGCCAGAGGTCAAAGTGGTTCAAGATGATGGAAAGGTTACGGTAACTGAAACAACCACTCGTTCCAACAGAATGTCATCTCTGAACGCAGCAGCAGCAGAAGATCTCACCACATGACACTCCTGTTGGCTAAGAACAGGAAGTTGAGGATAAAATTCACATAGACTTACAAAAATTGGACAATGGAAGATTGGAAAAATGTTGCCTGCTCTGGCGAGTGTTGATTTCTGTTGTGACATTCACATGGCAGGGTCACGACTTGGTGTAAACAGCATAAAAGCACAGATTCACCCTGCCTTAATGGTTCAGGCTAGTGGAGGTGGTAATGGTGTGGGGGATACAGTATTTTCTTGGCACACTTTGGGCCCTTTAGTACCAACCTGCCTGAATATTGTTGCTGACCATGTCCATCCCTTTATGACTGCAGCGTACCATCTTCTGGTGGCTACTTTGAACAGGAAAATGCACAATGTCTCAAAGCTGAAATTGTGTCAAAATGGTTTCTTGCACATGACAATGACCTCACTGTTCTCCAGTGGCCTCCCCAGTCGCGTCGTGGACGTGCAGCTGACAAATCTGGAACCACTGGGTGATAGTATCATGTCAATATGGACCAAAATCTCCAACACCTTGTTGACTCTATGCCACAAAGAATTAAGGCAGGTACAGTACATGCAAGGTGCCCCTCCTTGAATCACCACCTTATCGTGGTGGAGGGGTTTGCATGCCTGAGTGATCCTAGGAGCTATATTATCGGGGGCAATTCACCCCTGGTTGAGTCTCCCAAGGCAAATTGGTCCTAGGTGACAGGTCAGACTAAGAGCAATTCAGGAAACCCTTATGACTGTGCCTTCCTGTGGGCCCCCCACCTGCAGGAAACGTCGTAAGGGTCCAGTGTGGTTTGGGTGGCAGCCAAAGGCAGGGGCCTGGGTGGTCCAGTCCCTGGTTGCCAAAACTAGCTCCAAATGGGAGGAGGCCCTGGGGAAGACCCAGGACATTCTGGAGGGACTATGTCTCTCAGCTGGCCTGGGATCGCCTGGGGGTCCCCCCAGAGGAGCTGGAGGAGGTGGCTTGGGAGAGGCAGGTCTGGGCTTCTCTGCTGAGGCTGCTGCCCCTGACACCCCGACCAGGATAAGCAGAAGATGATGGATGGACATACAAGGTGTATTTAATAAAGTGGCCATTGAGTGTATATTGTAGCAGTGGGCTTTGTATGCTACTTTTGTGTAATTGGCCCCATGCAGTTTTTGTTTTCAAAACATAAAAGTCAATCAAATAAGCCATAAATATCTTTTCGTCTTCGTTAGGTGTACTGTGTTCATATATAATGATGCCATAATGAGGCTTTTATTATAATAGTACAGCAAAATGAAGAGAGAATACATTTACATAATTCATCACAGTTATAAATTTAACAATCAATCAACTTAAAAAAATCATTATAATGGCCGCCACACATACACACATCACATTCACATGTCCTGTCGTCCACCAAACAGTATGTGTGAATGAAGGTGACGGTGGTGTGAAGCTCACATGTCCTGGGGGCCGCCCGGTGGAACCAGCTGCTCCCTGTGTGAGCCCCAGGCCGCGGCTTCGTCAACAGTGACGTGGGCGTCGCTCATGCACTCGTTCCGTTTATCTCCCGCCTCAGCGACACTGACCCGTCCCAAACAGAGTTCAGCGTGTGTGAAGAGCTGGCTGATTCATGTCTTACATCGTGACATTTAATGATGATCATTTATTGTGATGAACATGTTTCTTTTGTCTCTAGATTTTGCCCATTTGATCGACTTTCATTTAATGTTGAACTGGTTTTAAAAGCAGTTAATAAACGTGAATGAAATGATGAAGTTAAAAAATGAAAAGGTGATACATTTTTTTCACACTTTGGCTTTTTTTTTGCATCATTTGTCATTTTTGTCTTTTTGTATTTTTTACATCATTTATGTCTTTGTATGTCTTTACATTTATTTTACATCACTTATGTCCTTTTGAGTCTTTTTTTTGACACCTTCATCTTTGCATCTTTCGTGTCATTTTGCCCTTTTTGCATTTTTTACATCAATAATATCTTTTTTTGCATCTCATTTTGCATCACATCTTTTACATTGCATATGTCTTTTTTTGTGCTTCTGCATCTTTTCTGTCTTTTTTTTTCTGCCCCTCGCCCTTCTTTTTCAGATCTTTACATTCTTATACAGTGGTGTCTCAGATAAAGAATTTAATCCGTTCCGGCGTCACGTTCAGTGTCTGAATGATTCGTTATCCAAATGGACTGTAAACAACATAACTGTAAACAACTCCACCACGTCACTGCCAGAGAGCCGACAGTGGACGTGCCGCTGCCCGGGACGAGGCCGCCCGGGACGAGGCCGCTGCCTGGGACGCCCGGGACGAGGCCGCTGCCCGGGACGAGGCCGCCCGGGACGAGGCCGCTGCCTGGGACGCCCGGG
>JAQQAE010018999.1:0-11044 GCA_029823295.1 Pseudamia nigra | reverse complement strand
GAACAGCAGTGGGGACAGAGTGTCTCCTTGGAATATGCCACATTTGATGGAGACTTGTGCAAGTGGCTTGCCATTGGACTCAAGGGTGGTTTTCCACAACCTCATCGGACACAGAGACAGAGAAAGAAAACACTAGCTAGAAAATGTGTGAATTAAAATAATAATCTAGATTGAAATTATTACCAGAACAAACAGTGCAGATAAAAGATTTAAATTTTAGTGGTAGCCTATATAGACTGAACAGAAAGGGTCCGAAAACAGACCCTGAGGAACTCCATATGTCACGGCCACTCAATCAGATTCATAACTCCCAATAATCACAAAATAACTCTGCTCTTCTAAGTAAGACTTGAACCATTTCAGGACTGTTACTTTGAGTCCTGCCCATGTTTTCAACCTGTCCAACAGTATACTGTGATCCACAGTGTTAGATGCAGCACTTAGATCCAATAGGACAAGAACTGCTTAAATCAGTGTTCAACCTTACATCATGTAACACTCTAATAAGAGTCATTTCTGTACTGCAATGAGCTCGGAAACCTGGCTGAAATTTGTCAAAAATCCACTAGAATTCAAGAAATTGCTGATTTGATTGAAAACCACTTGATAATCTTGGCAGTAAAAGGAAGATTTGAGATAGGTCTAAAATTGCTTAACATGGAAGGATCCAGAAGTCTCTTTTTAAGAGGGGCTTTGTGGCCACTACTTTAAGTGATTTAGTAAATTTATGTGAGAACACCAAGCCACTTCCCACAGATATGTTCAAAGTCCAATAAACTGTCTTATAATCGTGGCAGCCTTGAATTTAAAAAAAAGTAGCTCCCCGTGATTTCTCGGTATCCCAGACCTCTTTTCATTGATTTCTGGAATGATTAAAATGGGAAAAAGGAAGATAAAGCATAGAGCAAAGAGCAAAGAGTCTACACTCAAGAAACCTGGAAGCTATTATGCATAACATAAGATAGACTAGTATGCTATTTTGACTGCAAGGCTACATAGCCACAATATTTGTGTGGAATTCAGATGGACCACATAGTGTCACTGCTTCCCTTAAGGCTCGTTCATAACATTGTACTTTTAGAATTCATGTGTTTTTACAGCAATTGTAACCATTATAAAAGGATAATTTTGGGCAAGAAATTACAAAATGACCTACTTTTCAGACTCACTGTTTACACTATGTCAGTATTTCAGCTACCAAGAAAACTCTTCGAGAAGTCTAAACATTGTGACATTTCCATGCTGGTTCTTGTTAACACATTATGCAGCAATTTGTTTGATTTGGACACAAACTAGTGGCCCTATCTCACCATGTGACTATGTGATCAAATAGAAAAAAAGCATTTGGGGAGAGCAAGCTTCTGACATCGTACCATCCCAGCGAGATTTTATTTTTGCTTTCATGAAAATAAGAAATTCAAGGATATTGTCCACTAAGGGAAATTTGTCTTGGACTATTGTGCCGCACACAGCTACAGTAAAATAAACCATCATCTGTCTTTCTTATTAAAAAAAGAAAGGACAGAATAACATATAATAGTCAGAAGACATTGTAATTACAGTTTGGTAGAAGTCATTCAAACATCTTTAGTGATTTTTACAGTGCAGAAATTCATCTACTGCAACACCGACCTTCAACAAACTTATAGGAAAGTAGCATTTGATCTTGATGCTGAACATGTATATGTGTAGAGTTGTTGCATAGATATGTGTGTTAAAATGTTCACCTCTATTGGAATTTAATGTGACCGTGTAACTATACTCACTGTCAACAGTAAAATCTGAATGACTTGTCCAAAACTGTGAATGCTAGACTACTGACAGAGAAGTATAAATATAACTAACTACAAATATGATGGAGGAAGCATAAAGGCAAATGATATACCAAAGTAAAATTTTTTTTTTACAGTGTTTTCCCATGTAATATTTTTATACATGTTTTAGAGATTGCCTATACACATATGCTCATAATTTCATCTAGTAATATGGGCACATTGAAATGTTGTTTACATTGAACTCCTTGAAGACCTTCATTTAGGGGATCAATGGGGACAAAACTTGTGTTCATCTCCTCACATAGTATAATTCTCCAAAGAACAAACAATAAAAAATAGCTACAAATAAGCAAAACATTGTATTTTTATTTGAGAATAAAATAAAGTAACCCTTTATTAGTCCCACAGCGAGGAAATTCACAGTGTTACAGCAGCAAGAGCAGCAGGATGCATGATAGAGAACTAGAATATATACAGTATATATATATAAAAATAGGAATAATAATAACAAAAATAGGACCTTACAGAAATGAGAAATAAACAGTATCAACGCAAATAGCAAAGGAGTATTATAAAATAGGTGCAAATGTACAGTATGGTAGGATAAATTATTTACAATGTAAACAGGATTGCACTGAGATATTGCACATTATACTGCACATGGATGAGAGATGTTACATTGTATATTGCACATTGATTAAGATGTTACATGTGATGTGGTCTACTGAAAGAGAGCAGCTGCTTGTTGCACAGTCTAACAGCAGCAAGAAGGAAGATGTTTCAGTCTATCACTGAAAGAGCTGCCCAATGCTGAGATGGTGTCTTCAGGGAGTAGGACAGACTGTCCATCAGAGATGACAGCTTAGCTATCATTCTCCTCTCTCCCACACTCTCCACGGGGTCAAGGAGGCAGAGCTGGTCTTCTTTATCAGTCTGTCCAGTCTCTTCTTGTCTGCTGGCCCAGCAGACCACTCCAGAAAAGGTGGCTGATGCCACCACAGAGTCAAAGAAAGTCTTAAATCTCCGCTGCACTCCAAGAGACCTCAGCCTCCTCAGCAGGTAGAGTCTGCTCTGACCCTTCTTGTAGAGGGCAGTCAAATGATCTGTCCATTCCAGTTTACTGTTCAGATGAACACCCCGGTATTTGTAAGATGCCACCATCTCAATGTTCTTACCCTGGATGTTCACGGGCGTTGGAGGGGAGCATTGTCTCCTGCGGAAATCCACCACCAGTTCTTTAGTTTTTGATGTCTTTAATGTTTTCAAAGGGACTGTATTGTGTTCTTCAATAACTCTATTTGCATCATTGTTTTGCAGTTGCTGCCGAAAAACATCGGTTTTATCTGAAATTTTACTTCTCTTATAGACAGGGACTCGGCATCTTGGTCTTTATCTTCATTAATTCAGAAGGACCTCACGTTACGTATCATCTTCATGGTTTTTGGCTCCCTCTGCTGGCGGACAACACGACCTGTAATTAATAATCAAACTTAGACAACAACCTTAAGTTAAAAATTGCATTGAGTGTTTGGTTTCAACTGCTTTTACACAACAAGAAAGATGAGAAACAATTTTGCATTGCGAGGACTAAGAGGTAGAAAATGGATGGATGGAATACTCAAACAAACCACAAACCAAACCGACTAAGAGTCAAATTTTACACAGGCATTTTTCTAACCACCCCCGTCGCCCTCAAGCTGTTCAAGGACCCAGCATGTCCATGCTCGCCGAACGTAAGTAAAATTTACCATGTGTATTTGCTAGATTTTTTTTCTTTAATATATCATGTACACTTTAATATTATCTGTTCTGTATCCTCAAATCCCCGTCGCTGTTCACAGTGATGACACTTAATTTAGAAATGGTCTTATTTTCAAAGGTTTCTGGTAGGCACATTAGCATTAGCTACTTCCACTGTGTAAACACGTGTACTGTTGTGTTGTAGCTTCAGTTTGTCACTGCCTCTCTTTTAATCATTCTTGTTTAAGTCAGTTAATTAGTATATTTCTGGGGTGAGCTGTGACATATCGTTCTTGGTAAAGTGTTCACTTTCTCCTCCTTTTGTTGAACTAGAATTCTTTGATTAGGAGTAAAACAATGATAAAAGTTGATACAATCAGCAGAGAAGCCAAGTCTTAGCATATCTTCATAACACAAATGTCCTATATGCTTGTCAAAGTCACCTGTAAATATAAACTACTTAATCATTGATTCATGTAATATTACCTATATAGTAAATTTTATTCATGCTTGATCAACTGTTTTCGTATTGGGTTTTGGTTTACATTGGTTCGTGTTTCTCTTCTCTATTTCCTTGCTTTTTGCATTTTGACACTATGAATATGTTATTGTCTTGCCTGTTTATGTTTTTAAAATGACGTTTCGTTTCTGTCCAGCCCGGAGGAAACAGAAGTGGTCAGTTGACCCCAGAAACAGCGCCTGGAGTAACGATGACTCCAAATTTGGCCAGAAGATGCTGGAACGGATGGGCTGGTCCAAGGGCAAGGTGAGTATTGGGCGTTAGGCTTACTGTCATCCCGATAATTTTGTTTTCTGTGATAATAAACAAAGAATTCAGTTAAACACAGGAAAAGTCTACTATGAATAAACATTGATAGTTAAGTTAAAGTTGATAAATCAAATATTATTTTATATATAAATTCAATAAGGTGGTTATGAACCCTTGTTTGGTACTTATTTTCTTTCCAATATACCTTTTAATACTGTAAACCAAGGACACACACTATAACTTTATTTTGTTATTAAAATTCTGGTGAAAAATGCAGCAAAAACATTTTCCTTTGCATAGTAGTTTACTCTTGTACAAACATCACGACTTACATTGTTTTAGTCCTGATATCATATATTTGTAACTAATACATGTTCTTTAGTTTCAACACAATCACAATAGTCAGGCTAACTGCAGTATCTTGTGCAAGGTATATTGCTCAGCCTACTGATTTTGTTTTGTGTACATCGTGAAGGTCTCAGTCTAAAATAATTTAAAACACACTAACTTTTTACATAGCAACTTGAAATGTGGTTATAATCTGAATGTTAGTGTCGTCTAGAAATATAAACCAGGTTGTTTGCTTTGATAATGAAAATTAGAGCAACTTCAGAATGAAAGTTCCTTGGTCTCGCTGTGCAAACAGCAATTTGTGTAGCTCTTTCCATGACAGAGGTTGTATCATTCCTTTGATTATGTAGTAACTAACAAGCTGCATATTTTCATTATGCTAATTGTTTTTTCATATCTCATTTATAAACTATCTGTTCTTAGTATTTGTATCACATGAAAGCAGAATAATTTCTTCACCCCTCTGTGTGCTTGAATAAAACCTGTTGCATTTTTTTCTTGAGGTTGTAAACTCCAAATAGAAATGGTTGCTTGTTTTGTACTGGAGCAGTCATAATAAGGATATTTTGCTAAATTAAAAAAAACAAACAAAAACACTATTCAGAGTATAAGTATTTCATGTTAACACTTTTTCTTTTGTGTTCAGGGCCTGGGGAGAAGCGAGCAAGGCAACACAGATCACATCAAAGTAAATGTGAAAAACAATAGCCTTGGTCTTGGAGCCAATGCCAGCCATGAGGTGAGTTAATTAACCTCTTATATTTACCTACGGTTGCACTTCTTGCAGCTGTGAAGTTTTCACATAATTTTTATTCTGAGGGATTTTGTAGAGGTTCATAATATATACTGCATTTACAGGACAACTGGATTGCCCACCAGGATGATTTCAATGAGCTTCTTGCTCAACTGAACAACTGTCATGGTCAGAGTGCCAGTGCCGGTACGTACAATGTAATGTCTACCGGAGACTTTACTTGTGGTGACCATGTGAAAAGTATATGTTGGGCAGTAGAGGGCGCTATGCTGCAACATTTTGTAATCTGCAGCAGGGCTATTGTAAATTTCCTACAGTGAACATTGTTTTCACTGGACTATAAAACAGAGTAAATAGATAGAACATGTATGGGTGGCCTGTAAGATAATATAAAGTAATTAGATATGCCTTCAAATTTTTTATAAACCAATGTGATTTTGACAGACCAGAATTTGATTGGCTGGATTTGTTGAAGCCTGTTGTCATTGTTAAATTTGAAGCCACCTTGTGCAAGAAAATCTGAAATTAGAAGCCATTAGTGTAAGGCTATTAATGTCACATGGGAAATTGAAACATCATGAAAGTAATGTAAAAGTCCATTAACACCTGCCTTCATCTAATATTTTTCTGTATTCACATCAGAAGAATCAACAAAGTCTGGTTGTAGTGCAAGTAGACATGAAATTGACCTTAAATTATACTCTTAATGGTCTTTAAATGTTTACGTTGAACTTGATTTGACTACAGAAGCCCTTTATCCACACATTAGGATTATTTTCTTTTTTATACTATGTAGCTCCTCCGCCAGAGGAACAGAAAGGCTTCAGCTTGGAAGAAAAGTCCAAGACGGCCAAAAAGAGGGTTCATTACATGAAGTTCACTAAAGGTGAGTTCACCAGCTGACTTCTCTTCAGATCAGGGGAAGAAATATGGCTCTCCAAGACGGTACATGTGCATAGGGTTTATTCTTTAACCAATCTAGACAGTCCTTACACTTGCTACCTGTCAGTCTGTTTTCATAGTATTCTCAATCAGACTAGGTCCTCCGTATTGGTATTAGATAACCACTTCTATTCTTAAGTGGGTGTCTTTGCTTTTTTGACTTTTGCCTTACACAAACAGACATCTTCCATTGCCTACCATTCACATTGAACCCCATGAACTTGGCTGCAACCACAGATGCTCTTCAGAACTCTGCCAGTCTGTGCCAGGTCATTTGGCCAGGCAGTCCCAAGGCAGGTTATTAATAAGTCCTCTTTTTTTCACCACTCCTTCTATGTCAGGAATTTAAGATTTGCTGGTCAAGGCCAGGTACCTGATGGACAGCAGGAGGAATTTTTAACCAAAGTTAATAACCACTAGTCCATATATTAATGCTGAGTCACTTTACTTGGGCAAACAACATACTTTGGTGATTACAGGCACCAGTTCTCAACAAGGTCATCAGAATTAGCTGGATTTTTTTCTGCTTTCAGGAGTGATCAGGGTAATACTTCGAGGATCCAGGGAAATGCCTTTTTTGCTCATTATGGATATACAGTGCTTAACAAATTTATGACATCACCTGTCCTATTTGTCTCAAAGACCATTCAGCATCAGTGCAGATGCTTTCCTTTTCAGTGCATTCTCAATATTTTATCATTTTGAACAGGAGCAAGGAATTTAAATTTCATGTTTTTATGTCCAAATGTCACAGCACAGTGACCTTCAACCACAAAAACTTATATTTCTGTTAAGGAAGGCAAGTAAATAACACTAATTTTAAAAAAATCACATGCTTTTCTATTTTTTCTGAAAAGTGAATTTGAAAATTAGTGGACAACAACAATAATTGTATATTTTATCATAAAAAATACTTTTAAGAGCTTGTGCCTTCTGGTGTATTTAACTATTACAGAAAGATAAAAATGTGCTATTAGGAGTTTCCAGTACTGTTAATAAGAGCATCTGTCAAACCTTACATTGGGTAGTGTTCTAATAAATCTGTTATACTTATCTATTTACAAATATCTATTTAACATGTACTTCTCAAAATATGGGCATTTCTAATTCTTCTATATTTATCCCAAGAAGACTTTAAAAATGATTTCAGAAATGTATAACTCCAGATTGCATGTAAAATCTGGCTAATTCTAATATTATTGGTCATTCTTTTGAAATAAAGTTGCTCAGAAGTTCATCCAGTAGTAACACATGTTGAAGTAATTACTCTATACTTGTACAGCATGAGGTCAGCAACTTTTGCCTCACCTGGAAGAGCCTTTAATATTTTACGTCATTCAAAAGCAACTTCCTATTTCCTGTTTGGGGCATCTGGCTTGTCCATTTACAGACCCCCCTCTTACCCCCCCCCCCCCAAAAAAAAAAACACACATGCGCACACACACAAATGACACCTCCAAGGGGCTGCGTGACCTATAAGACAGATGACCCTGTCTGATAAAACATGGCCTCAGACTCTTCTGCAGACCCTCTCACCGTGTTTTTGTGATCTTAATTTGGCAGGCGCCAGAAAAAGGCCTTGTCCCTGATTGATATGATGCACCTGTAATTGGAACACTTCTAAAGCATGTATGAATCCCTAAGCTTGTTAGATTAGAGGCTGCGTATTTGCTTTTCTGATTAGGAATATGTTATATACTGAGTTGAAGTTCTGAGGCACATTTTTTTCCTGCACTGCTTTTGATTGTGTGCATGACTCCGCTCAGGATAGCTTCACTGACCCCACCAGAGAGTGCTATTAAAACATTTCTTGAGACATTTGCTTCTTATTCACACAGCTTCATTTGTTACTTAGTTCACACTTTTGATATCTGTGCGCAGTGTGAGCTTTGTCTCCTCCTCGTCAACTAGTAATGGCTCATTGTGCAGGACTTTAATCTATTTGATGAGTCTTGAGATCCCACCAACTGGCATTTGTGGCTCATCTGTGTTTTTATTTTCTCTGATTTTTGGGAATCACAGCCAGATTCAGATGAGAGGAAAAGTTATTAGAGATGTTTTCATTGAAATTCAATCTTGAATCAGTGTGTCACTTTGCATTTAGTTTATCTGTCAATTCAGTTCTGTTGTGCAACTTAACACCACTTGAACCTGTCCCTACTTAAAGAGACTACAGCCGTTGTCATGCAACAAAAAAGACGCTGGTATTTGTGGTTTCTACATAAACGCTTCATAACTTACCGGTAATTGGAAACTTGAGTGTTCAGTGCTCTGCGTGCTTTTAGTGGTGACACAGACATGAACTGTCATGGCACTTTGACTGCAAAATGAGCATTTTGTAACAGATAACTTTAATGTACTACACATTTATAGTCATTTTAGCTGCAACATATAGTTAGCAATTGTTATTTCAAAAACCCCTCTTTTCTGTTTATTGCTTGATTGTGTCCATCTTGCTGCCCAAGTTGGCATGGTGACCAAAAAGTTACCTGGCAACTCAACCTGCTGCACACCTGTTCGCATGCTTGTACTTAACTGTTCCAACGCTGGCTTCCCTCCCTTTGTAGCTGTTGCCAAGTTAAGGCTTGGTAATGGATTTACTGTTGTTAAGCTTGTTATGTGAGAAGTTGAGAAAATCAGGTACTGCACTCAGTGATATATGTACAGATATTCTGTGTGTAGGCAGAGGTCAATCTGGGTTTATATCCCAACAGTTAAAATTAAATTAATGAAAGATTTAAGCTTAAACACTACATATGAACATAACCTTCTTGGCAGAGGTAATTATGTTTTTGTTCACGTTAGTTTACTAATCTGTTTGGTTGTTCACAGCATAACTGAGAAAGTTATGAGGAGTAGGATGAAATTTTCAGGATAGGCCAGAAATGGCATAAAGACCAATCGATTAGATTCTGGGAGTGAGCTGGATCATTGCCTGGATCCAGAAGATTTTTAAAGGATTCTTCTCCATCGTGAGAAGGGCCAAAGTCAACATTTGTCCTTGTAGCGCCACAAATAACACCCAGAAAATGTAGCCAATTTTTGGCAAAATTTTAGAATTGAGCTGAAGAAAGCCATGCAGGTCTAGAAGAAGTTGGAGAGAAAACTCCCAAGACAACAGCCTAGTTGACAACATCACTGGATACAAAAAGACTGCCCTGGTGATAGCAGGTGACATGATGGAGCCAGTGAAGATTTTTAACAGGTTTGACATTGACAACCACCCTCTCTCCCTCTACCGCCACTTCACTGGCTTCTTCATCTTCAGACAACTTCTCCTCCAGTTTGGGATTGCTACCAACTCCTCCTCCGACTGCTCCAGAAGTGTGCATCTCCACCGTAGCAACAAATCCCCCTCTTTCACCTGGACCCCCTTCACTGTCTCACTGTAACTGGGGTGAGGATGGAGCTGAGGAAATTCAGACCTGGGAACGCACCTGGCCCAGATGGTGTGTGTTCAAGGCTGCTTAAGCACTGAGCTGCTCAACTTTGTGAACCTCTTCACATCTTCAACCTGAGTCTACAACTGAGGAGTATCCCGGCTCTGGAAAACATCATTCATTGTCTAACAACCCAAAGTATCCAGCTGAGCTTAACGAGTACAGACCGGTGGCCCTAACATCCCACATCATGTTAGATCTTGGGGAGGCTGATTCTGCAACTGCTGAAACCCCATGTCAAACATGCCCCAGACCTTTCCTGTTTGCATACAAAGAACATATTGGAGTAGATGATACTGTCCTCTACATGCTACACACCAAGCCAAATCACATCTGGAGGGGGCTGGATCTTAGGATTATGTTCTTTGACTTCTCAAGTGCATTTAATGCAATCCAACCTTACAAACTCAGAGATGAGCTCAGAGTGATACGGATGAACCCCTCCTTTGGTTCCTGGATCACACGATACCAGTCAGGAAGACCACCAATTCTTTCTTGTGAGTCTAGGATCTATGCACTTCTGGACCCATATATTTTCTATTTATTTGGTTAAATAAACATGCTTTAGGCGTTTAAACAAAGTTAAGTGTTTGTATTATTCAACAATTGTATGCCAATTTTTACACTTTTACTGCAAATGAATATCTGCTCCAAATATCTGTTATCAGACCCCTTAGCTACTAATAATTGGCATCAGCCCTGAAAAACCCATATCGGTCGATCAGTAATTTAGAGTAGCCAATTCAACTAGGGCATGTTTTTTTTAACCCACACAGACACGGGGAGAACATGCCAACTCCACACAGAAAGGCCCCACTGGCCGGCGTTGGGATGGAACCCAGGACCTTCTAGATGTGAGCCACAAGTGCTACTCACTGCACTCACCGTGTCGCTCATATAAATAGCTTGGTACATCTCGACCACATGATGGACTGGTCCCAGAACACAGATGTACTGTATAGAAAGGGTCAGAGTAGGGCTGGGCAGTATGGCAAACAAATGAACGCAATATATTTTTTCATATCGTCAGATCTTGATTGTTATCACGATTTTTTTGTATTGTTTTTAAACTGCCAGTTTTAAAGCATCTGTACTGAATACCAAAGAAACTAGAGATTAGTTCGATAACATTTTTTTTAGCATATAAAGAAAATTACTGTAAATAAGATGAACACAGGAAAAAAAAAACTGTCCTCTCGCCCTCCTGGGCGGTCTTGTGTCTCCATTCAAGCTCAGGTCCTCTACCAGAGGCCTGGGAGCCTGAGGGTTCTGC
>JAQQAE010018998.1:0-11044 GCA_029823295.1 Pseudamia nigra | reverse complement strand
CATGTATCTATGGGAAAAAAGCTTCTTGGAGCCAGACGATCGTTTCCCCAGTGGCCAAACGGTGGAATTACAACTTATAGCTACTTCTGCATCGGCCTCACTGAACAGCCCCGGTCGCGGCCCCTTGGTCTTCATTTCAACCCGGGTCTTTGTTCTTCATAGAACAGGTTGTTGTGAAGGATGCAGGTCTTCATGACTTCACACTCTGCTGCTGCTCGGTCATCGTGTTCCTTCGTCATCCCTTTTCTTTTTCACTCGTACCGCCTGTTTGAACCACTTCATCAGTCGCTGTACATTTGTAAACGAGGTGATGAAGTCAGTGTCATCAGTGTCCAACTCTAGATTATTAACAAAGAAGGGCAGCTTTACACATACTGGGTATTTATGATTTATTCATGTTTTTACCTATGGCTCACCTTTGTTTTAAATCCTTTTACCCAGCTGTGTTTTAAATCATTATCATGATTTATTGCGTCTTATTGCTGTTCTTTTTTTAATCTTAAACCTGGTTATATGGGATTATTTTATTTTAATTAATTAATTTATTTTTTTAAGCCTGAGTACTGAGCACTTTGTGTAGTGTGTGCTGGTCTTTGTACAGTTTGTGTTTTTAAATGTTGGATGACTCATTTCAGTGAAAGCCACATTTACCTGAGGCTGCAGCAATAAAGAATCTGAATCAATGACACGAGAACAGTGGAAAAAGACTGTGATGAATGACGGATGGAATAAAAAGAACTAAACGAGTAAAAAGCAAATCAGCAGGTTTTCATCTCGTACATGGCTCTGGTTTCATTCACGTTACCTCAGGATAATAATCGGTACTTCAAATATAAGAACGTCTGGACACTTATTATAATAATTCTGAGTCTGGACTGATTGCAGAATGTTTCTCATCAGAACATTTTGACTCAGTGCTCAGCTCTGACTACACATGAACACACCGTCTCTCGGCAGCTTTTACATAGAAAGTGCGAGAACATCCACATTCATACCTATCTTGTCTAATCCTGTTCTATATGATGCTGGTGAGTGTTTGTCTGGCGCTCTGTTTAAAGACTGATTCGTCGCTCCGTCCACATTGGTCCTCAGCTCTCAGGCGTTGTGCTCATTGGCTGACTGCAGCCCCCCAGCAGCCAGCCACGAAGCAGCTTTGTAGCTGTTAGTGATGGGCAGATTATCTGGCACCGAGGCGCATGTTCACACGTACGTACAGTCTATAGACGCACAGCATCAGGAGGACGTTTAAGGCCACAGATGTGACCGTGTTGTCTGAGCCGAACATGATGAAATCTTTAACGACCTTAATGAGGCGCCTGCAGCTCCGGGCGCTTTAAATAGACGACACATATACCTGCTGTGACAGGTTTTAGGTTTACAGCAGCGTTTTTCTAAACTTTTCCAGCTCAAGACCCCAGAGATGTGTCGTCTCCTCAGAAACAGAGCAGATGCTCCTCACCTGAGCCGGCGGTGTTCAACCTGCGGCTCCAGGGCCACGTGTGGCTCTTTAGCCCCTCCCCAGTGGCTCCTGTGGCTTTAACCAGTAATGGAAATGACACATAATAAATCAAAATGAGCAAAATAAGCATTAAATCAACAAAAAAAAAATGACCAACACAATGAAACAATGTAATAAATGAAACATTAAAGATGAAAAAAGTTAGCAAAATTATGAAAAAATCTAGATTTTACAAAATTAAGACAAACCTGAGCAACATAATCAGAAAAATGAACAAAAAATTCACAAAAATTACTAAAATAGTAAATCAGCTGATTTGGAGAATGGATAAAAAATGAAGAAAAAGCACTGAGGTCCAGAAAATAACTTGTGAAATAATTCACAAATAAAAATGAACTACAACACATGAATAAACAAAATGGATAAAAATGAACAAAACACAATAAAATAATAATTAAGTTGATGTTTAACATGTTTCCAGCTAAAACATGTCACGTGGTTCGAGTGGTGTTTCCATCCAGAAATGAAGCCGATGTGTATGAAAGAATCACCTGCGCAGGGTGAGAGGTCGAAGGCGTCACCCTATCAAGTAGCATTGTTCAGAGGAGGGATTTTACTGAGCTACCATTGGCCGACAGAGGTGTCACTCGGCTCCTGTGTGTAAACATGGCATGCGCTCTCCTTTGTTCTCCATGTCTTCCTTGTGCTCCTCGTAGAGGTCCGTGTGGCCGACGCTTGCTGCTGATGCCGGTTTCCATAGCAACAGACTCGGCAGACGCCGAGTTTTACCATTCTCCTCATGTCTGCTTCTCCCCTGCTAATACGAGGTGTACTCGAAGTGCAGGGATGATGCACGTGAAGCCACGGAGATGGAATCCACCGCGCCTGGCGAGCGAGGTGCAGATGCAGTCGATGACCCCCTCCCTCCTGTGGCTCCGTGGCCTTGAACAGTGATGGAGGCAAGACATTCATGGATTCAAATGAGCAAAGAAAGAATACAGAATGGACCAGAGTGACCAAAAATTAATGAAAAGTTGTTGCAAATAATGTACAAAATAATTACGAAAAATGAACAAAACTAAAAAGAAATCACTAAAGTAACTAAATTAACTGAATGAAAATGTATAAAAACCAAACAAACAAAACGTAAATTAATATAAACAAGAAAATTAACACAAATAATATGTAAATTTTTTTTTTTAAATCACAAAAATGATCAGGGAATTAAACAAAAATCCACAAAAATGGAGAAAATTATTAAAAATGAACAAAAAAAATCCACAAAATGAATGCAAATGAAGAAAAATTAATATTGTACAAAAAAAAGAAGATAATCAATACACAAAAAACAGAAAAAATCCATTGAATGAGGAATAAACAAATAACAGGCTGTAGTGTCCAGTTGGTTTCATGTGGTACATACAGGGTTTTAGATTTACCGTCTACACGTTGTACTGACACGGTTCCATCATATCCTGGAAAACCTGGAAAAGGATTGAGCAGCTTTCAGGTCATGGAAAACATGGAAACTGAGGGGAAAAAACTCAAATGTTCCGGAAAAGTTTAAATTGTTCTGGAAAGTTTTTGTTGATTTTTGGCATGATTATTTGGCTTAGTATTTTCAGATAAAATCACATGTATCTATGGGGGAAAAAGCTTCTTGGAGCTGGACGATCGGTTCCCCAGTGGCCAAGCAGTGGGATTACAACTTATTTACTTCTGCATGGACCTTAATGAACAGCCCCGGTCGTTGCCCCTTGTTCAGATCCCATGTTTGTTTTGTCCAAAGAAGTTGGTGCAGACAGGTGTGGCGGAGTGGTGCTAGTGTGGGTCTGTCGCTGTGGAGTAACTCATCTGTCGTACTGTAGAAAGTCCTTTAAAGCAGAGTGTGAAGCGAGGCTGAGCCCGATGAATGAATGAGACTCCTACACACAACGTGCTTCCTGACGTCATCCACACAACAGGTTGAACAGGATGGTCGTCATGTCACCGTCTGCTCTGCACAGACGTCTGCAGACGACGGCCTGCAGGCATCGCCGTCCACTAGTTCATTATGTAATCCCAGCAGAGGCCCTAGTACTTGAGTACATTTTCTCCTCTACATGTACATGAGCAGCACATGTTCTTCTTCTACTCCTTTCTTTTCTCTCTATCAAAGCCTGTCTAGGGACTGGAGATGGAAACTAGCAATCGCTATAATCTCTTCATGTGAAGCATCAGTTACTACAGCTTGTTTGTAACAGGCAGAAGTTACACTGTGCACTTTGTACTGTCCCTATAAAATAAACTGTATACACTGGTCCCTCGTTTATTGCGGGGGTTACGTTCTAAAAATAACCCACGATAGGCGAAATCCACAAAGTAGATTCCTATGGAAAAACTGTTTTCAGGCCCAAACATTTGTTTGAGAAACTGCCGGCGCCCCCCTCCAATGAAGGCCTTAGTCGACACCGCGGGCCTCCATCGGAGAGAAAACCTGCAAACACACAGCGCTTCAGAGTCACACCGCCAGCGATCGAACACCCGTGGAAGCACTGGAGACGCAACACGGAGGAGATGACTGACAATGGCCTTAGCCAATCAGGACGCAGAACACAATGTGCGGCTTCTCCTTTAGCCAATCAGGACACACAACACAATGTGAAAGTTCTCCTTTAGCCAATCAGGACAGAGAACACAATGCGTGTTCATACGCTGTATAAAAAAAATACATGAAAATTGCACACAAAAAAAAAAATTCGTGAAACAGCGAGGCCGCGGAAGGTAAACCGCGATATAGCGAAGGACCACTGTATTTATGAATAAAAACGGTTACATGTTCTGTATCTAGACAACTGCTGCCAGTGCAGCTGCAGCAATATTAAACATCTTTTTAATGACCTGAATTAATAACGGAGCCTTCATTTAAGAGTATTGATTATGATTTTTGTGCAGTTTGCACAAATAAATTATGATACAGTTAAGACTAAAAAAAATCCTCCAAGATGATTATGTTTATAATTGATAAATGACACAGTTACACATTATAAATGCTTCTTGCAGATATCATTGGCAGTGGTAACAGTGAAGTCCACACAACCCCAGAGCTCATAGTCTGAATACGTCTTGTGGGCCTGTGTTGTGTGTCAGACTCTTCTGCTTCCCCTTATGTTCTGTCTGTCCTTGATGTTTATTATCTCTTGTAGGAAATGCCCTCTGGCATGAAGGAATCAAAATCTTTCTGGAGAAAGTATGTGCAGAAGTGCAGTGCAAACAGAAAGTAACAACATTTTTATCATGTTTACATTCATACCACCTCATGTTCAAGGCTGCCTGTCACTGTGTTTGTACAGTGTATGTTAGTTTGTAGTATCATACCAGTTCACTTTGGAGTTTGAGAATTAGCTCATCTTTTTCCCTCAGTTGTTGTAGCAATGCCTCCTCTCTGCCAGGATCCTAAACGAAGAAACAAGACACCGTGTTAGACATTACTCAGGACACTGTAGACAGTCGTGATTTATTTAAGGGTTCATATTCCCGCAAAAGCAATACATTGAGTCCAAAAGGACGAAATGGTGTTTCTATGTGTGTGTATTTGTACGGATGGTTTCCATAAATGTTTACGTGTGTTTTATGTGCGTTTATGAGCATGTTTGTTGCTGGTGTTGCTGTTGTGTGCGTATGTGTAATAAAGTTGTCATGCAGTGCATGATGTTGTTCTCACTATGTCCTGTGATAAACTTGTGTCCTGTGGTGGTACCCCAGAGCACATGGTACTTTAATATGACCTTGTGCTGTCAGGAGACTTTACTATGGCAAGGAAGGAGAGCAAGACCCAAGACGGAGGGAGGAGAATAATAATCCTAATAGAAATAACTGTTTATGGTGCCTTTCAAAACAACTCCAGACAAAAAGGGCTGTATAAATGACACCTAGGAGCAAAAATATGTTTTATATAATATATGATGTGTTTCTGGTTGTGATTTCAGTTTGCTGTGATTATTTTTTATGTCATTTGTCCACTGTATGATAGAAGATGAATTCAAGTTTCACCATTTGGTATCAATTATGGATTGAAAGCCAACCATTAAAAATGGACTGTAGAAAAACGTACAGTGAATATAAGATTACACTGCTTTACAGACAGTTCGGTGGAGCTGGGCTCCTGTCTTGGTACATATAAAAAAATATACAAGTCAATTCTAAATGGCCTAGTAGGTAAAATGTGGATGATATAAAACTGAGTCTAAGAGACACAGAGCTGCAGTGGGTTGGAGCGAGGAATAAATGATAATAAGCTGAAGAGAATACAAGCGATGAAGAAGAGATGAAAATGATGAAGAAAACTAAATGACTGACAGACAGACAGACGGTCATTACCTCTTCAAGGACATACAAGAGAAAAATGGGGGCAAGATAACAAGAGGAAAATGAGTGGAAAACGTGAGGGAAGGGAGACAGGAAAAGAAGAGAGATAGGGAGAAGGAGAGGACAGAGAGGGCCTGAGGCTGAGCATGATGGTCTGAAACCATGGGGAGTCATCTAGCTAAAGGACAGACAGAGAGTCAGAGAGGGACTACAGGGAACCATAAAGCTACACCACCATCCTTTAAATGACCTCACTGATGCACATACAAAGCTAGCTTGACACCTTTCCTACATTCACATCAAAATTAAGAAACATTCATGTTTGGCCCAGGCACTCATGTGTAATGCAGAAGTTGTCCTAAAAGTAATGCAAAAGTTGGAATAACTTTGCTATTAAATGTTGCTCACATAACTCTACACAAAAGGTACAACTCAACATATATTCTTCCAGTCGATCAGATCAGACTTCCAACATTCACACCTTCGAGGTGCTGACATCCCACTTTCTGATTATTAGTCCATGTGAATCAATTCTTCTACTCACAGATTGTGAAATTATGATAAATCTCTACACAGGATGAGTTTCTCTACCAATTACAAACATGAATAACCTATGTAATGTTAAAAAAAGTTCTGCCCTCTTCTGCAATATTTATCTTACAACACTTATTAGTATTAATAATGACTGATGCATGATGGCAACACTTGTTGAGTGTAGAGAGAGGCTGAATCAGTTTCAATGTACTAAAATGTGTATTCTTAATCTTGCTGAAATGTAGATATGAAGCATTGTGCTACAGAGCAAAATCATTGAGAATATGCAACAATCTTTCAAGACCTTTTATGTTTGTACAACTCAGTTAACATGTAAAGTCCTTTTGGAAAGAAATTGTTTACTGGGTTTTAACTAAGCCATAAACTTCTTTCAATACTGGAAAAATACTGCCAGCATACTTCACAATAGTATGTTTGAGAGCAAAATGAGTTGGGGCTTTAAATAAGTATAAGATACAAATGCAACAAGGACAACATTAAATGGTGTGTTTGTTAGTCTCTCCACAGTGATTAAATCAATGGAAGAATACAGTGTTCAAGACGAAATTAACTAAAGCATGCCGAGCTGCAGATTCAATGGAGAAACATTGCAACAGTGATGTGTAAATCTGTACTCTCACTTTGTAAACCATGTTCATGAATTCATAATTTGCGTCCATAGTCAATTGAAAAGTGCAGTCATTTGTGTTTTTTTATGATTTAGTGTTTTTTTTTTTTTAATCCTGGAAGTTAAAATCTGTGAGCATAGGTTCAAAACGAAAAATTTTCACATGGCCATCGTAACATAAATTCATTTGTTTTCTGTAACTCCTTAATCCTCTGGAGGGTTGGGGAGGCTGGAGTCTATCCCAGCTGGGGGGATAGGGTGAAGGAAGTGCACACCCTGGATAAGTCACTGGTTCATTTCTGCCACTATTACGTTGACAGCACCTGGTACAGTATTCCCACACGGTCTCCCATCTGAGAAGTAACCTGACCCAACCATGCATACTGTAGCTTCTGAAATCAGACAAGATCAGCCATATTCAGGGTGTTATGTTACATTATGATGAAATATTTCTCTAAGTCAACAGATAGATAACAATATTTACAGATAATGAGCTGTTTTTCCAGCTAGGCCACATAAAAAGACTACTCACACGTTTACCAACAGAAACACTGAGTGACAATAATCGCCTGTAAAATTAATCCAAACTGAATGCTGAAAAACAACTCATGTTTCAACACAGCAGTATGGTGTGTATGCTCCTGTACCCAGCGTTTCCACATGTGTATGTGTATTCTCAGGCTCATGACTAAACTTCATGAAGGCTATTTACATGCTTTACATTGTCGAAACAAAAAGAAAAAGATTATAGGTACAGAGAAGGAAGAAAAAAATAGGAGACAAGAAAGTACAAAAGGTGTCCTGGCCTATTTACACGGTCACCTGGCTCATGCAGCCAATCAATTGCTTGCAGAAATCATCTTTTAAAAAATATGTGCAAAGAGTGGAACACAACAGACCTAAAGCAACACAAACAGTAAAAACTTGATCCTGCTTTCTAAAAGAAGCAGAGCATTGGGCATTAAGTCACCCATCAGGTGGCATTCTAAGCAATTTTTCAAAGCAGTATTGAATAGAAGAGGCAGAGGAAGAAAAGCAGGGCATGTGAATTTATTTCTAATGTGATTGAAATAGCCTCAGTGGGGATAAATCTGATCAAAATCAGTGGAGTGCATCCACTTTATGTGATTTTGTACAGAGGTTGGGGCCACTCTATTCTTGCAATCAGCAGCCAGCTGAAGAGGGAATGGAGATGAATTACATTCCCTTTGTTAGCAGAAATTATCCAATTTGCTAACTTTTTTTGAGAAACACACACTGCAGAAAATGCGAGTGTGGTTTAGCTATCATTTAAACAACCATTTTACAGCACTTCAAACTGACAAATAACAGCCTAATTCAAAGGATCCTTGTAATCACTTATAATCCTAGGCTTTTATCTCTTATTTTTTACACTGCCTGTATTTCAGTATTGATGTCTTGCGCCAAACTGGGAAACAGTGAGTGACAACAAAAAGTGTCACCATTTTGTATTGCTTCAGTTGTTTGCTTACCCACTTAACTTTAGAGCAAATATGATGAGTTGATTTTCATACATCAGCTCTCAATATGTTAGGTCATCAGACTGTGGACCATGCATGCTGAAGTACCTGACTCCTTACTGTGCAGTATATTCATGACCCAGCATTAAGTCAGTGATCTCTGATATAAAATATCTATAAAAACCCCTATAAAATATAAGGTCTCTTTATAAATCTCTGTTCTTCCATCGTGTGTTGGGAATGTTTGACAGGCAGGATATGATTATCACTTCAATATAGAACTGCAATGACATACTATTTATGCATGCTGACAGAAAACAATGAGAGAAGTTGTTTGAGTGAAAAGGAGGTGACTGAGGAGAGGTGATGAAAAATTTCAACGTGTCATGTGCACATACAGACACATTATCAATGCTCCAGGAATGTTTAGTAGAAAACATGACCTTTGTCAACTGTCTTTGTGAAATAACCCACTTGTATTTTTTTTGTATTGTCACGCTGTTCTGTGAGCCATTCTCCATAGAAAGACTAAAGTCCGCATTTGTCCACCTAGACTATGTACAGTAGAGAATGCGTGGCACTTGGGTGTTCCTATATATTTCGAGGAGGAGTTACGCCTGGTGAGCAGCAGTCATGTGCAATAGGATTTCCAACAGAACCAAGCATATCAAAAGGCAGTAAAACTGACACCATGTGCGGAAAATATAAAAAGTCTTTTTATCCTGGTTCTGTCATTACAGTGTTTGGAATACAAGAGAGATGTCATGTGTGTATACAGCCTAAAATATAGCAACAGTCACTGCGTTGCATTATCATCATAGAGACATCACTCACGTAGTAACGGTAATGATTATGACTATTCAGAGACAAATGGGCATTAAGTGTCTTCAATATGTTTAAAATCCTAAGTTGTTTAATATGTTATTTTGTTTTCACCTTTGCAGAAAGAATGTAGATCACACCAGATTAATTTTATGCAACCAGCCACAGACAGAACTCGCTTTTCTACCATGTCTGTGTAATGAATGACTTGAGATGTAAGAGGGCTAATCACATTTGACTATGGCTTGTTTGGTTTTATCTTGAGAATTTATATCAGAGGGACAGAAAATAAGGGGCTTGAGAGAAAATGCATAAAATCCAAACCAGGAAATCACTTCTCTCTCCTTCTAACATTTCTTTTTATGACATTGTGTGTGAAACTGGCCATCCCAGCTATTAGTGTGAGGCTCAGAGAACAGACACTGCCAGTGTTTGGGGAAGAGATTATCTGGAACAAGACAGCCTCAAGAGAAGACACAAAATGGAGAGGGACACAGACAGATGAGACTGGCAGTTTTACGCTATCCTAAGTGATTTTATATGATCGTGCTTTTTCATCTGTGTGCATTATGGCCTGTAATATATTTGCGTGTATAAAATTTTTGCCAGGAGTTATATCCTTGTAAGCAAATCTGATGTTATGTGCTGATGATACTGTATGTTATCCAGCACATATGCATGTTTGTAACCCTGTCATACTGTGGCCTTGGTGTGGAGACTGCTCTATAATTATAAATTTGCAGCCATAATACATTATTAATTTCTAATTATCCAGCATCTGACACAATGATAAATGTTTCACTATAAATAGAAGTTCCTTGTGTCTGCTGAAACAAAGGTTAACATACACAAATGTCAATTCATTGGGTATAAAAGTTGCTGTCCTAGACTCTTTTTTCTAACTTAACACTGCTCTGAATACACCTCTGGCACCAACTCTGCTGTGAGATTTCTTGTTCAGTCTTCTGAAATACAGTAAAACACTTTAACTGGGACAAAATCTGGTAAAAATCGTGTCATATGCGTTGGATCTAAATTAAACTAGGACGCACTGTGACACTGCAGCCTCTCAGGTGGCTACCATAGATTATTTTTACACCCACTGAGTCGTTTTCTGGAGTGCCAGGACATATTTTATTTTTCTCGCCCCAACCCCAATCCTTTTTTTCTTCAACCCCTGCCTTTACGCCTTCTCTTCCATCCTTCCCCATAATCTAGTCCCTCTTTTTTGCTCTACCTTACTTCAATGAATTCATTTTGCCCTCTATTTCTCAGATTTCCGACTTAATGTCATCGGTCTGAATGTGTTTGTATTGTCAGCACTGCAGCTAAGGCTTCATCACATATCCCCTAAAGGCTCTTTCCCTCATCCCCTTGGTGTTCAATCTATCAGGGTGATGTAGAACAAAGTCCTATTGTCAGCAGTGTACCCATTTCCTTACATTCAGCTGTACCCTCCTCATCTTTATGTTGTCTCTTTTCCTAGCTCTGTCAAAAGACAACCTTTCTCCTTCTACCTTTTCATTCATTCTCTTCTCTATATAAAAACACATTTTCTTTTGTACCTGCTTCAGTCTTCTGCCTTAACCTCAATTCCTCAAACTCTTGGGACTCTCTTTTTGTTCCATCTTCTATCTATATACAGGCAGTTCTCGGGTTACGGACGAGTTCCGTTCCTACGGTCGTGATGTAACCTGAATTTCCGCGTAAGCCGAAATTAACCCTTTAATACCCCCTAAATACCCCTTAAATCTCTAAATAACTATCCAAATA
>JAQQAE010018997.1:0-11044 GCA_029823295.1 Pseudamia nigra | reverse complement strand
GTTTTAGATGTCCTGTCTGCCCCTCCCTCCTGTGTTCATCTCACACACCTGTTTCCTCTCCTCCTTGGGTATCCCCAGCTGTGTCCAATCCCCTAATCACTCCTCATGTATAAAGCAGTGGTGAATCCATGTGTTCAGTGTGTATTCGTTGTGTTTCCGTACCCTCGTTCAAGCGTTCTTCCTGTCCTGTTCCTGACCTGAATCTGTCCGCCCTCCCGGTACCGACCCGTTCCCGTTTGGATTACCCGCCTGCCCGTTTCCTGACCCCGGACTATTTTGGACTACCTGTCTGCTCGGCCCCTGTATTATTTGCTCGCTTTTCGACTCGTCCCTCGGTTTGCCCTATTGTGCCGTCGCCTGATTGATATATCGCTATATTGTTATAATTATAATAAATACATCTATAAGTACTATACTCTGAGTCCTGCTCTTGAGTCTCACACCTCTGTCTGTTTGTTCGGTCGTGACAGCAACCATGCAAAGTGACTCAAATTGAAATCTTAATTGCAATTTGGCCACAATAATAACAAGATAATATTTTCATCAAATCACACATCTTTATACACACTTAATGGATATCTATTTTATGCATTTATTTGTGTGGCTAAACATTTTTTTAATTAAATTCTAACATGAAAAGGAGGTAATATAATAAAAATAACTATGTTTTTTCTCAGTTAAAAGCAACTTGGGCATTAGAACAATGTTAAAATAACATGTTTTTAAGACATTCAAACATTTAGTATGCCAGAAATACCGGTATGTGTCAGGAAATGGTTGATATTACATGTTTTATCAGAGGGGGAATCATTCTAATGATACAGCATTAATCATCAGGATCATATCCAATAAAGTGCCAGATTAATCAACACGGAGAGAAAACTGACAGACGAGATCCACTGGGGAAAATGAGGGGCAACAGGTATTCCTTTATCCATTCAGCTCTGTTCATGTACTGCTCCCCTATACATGGATACATCACAATATGGGGAGTCTCAGTGGCTACCTGTATGGACCACAGGGGTGGCAAATAGCATGGCTGTGGCTTTCTGAGCTCCTTAGTGGTGTGAGCAGAAGGATTTACGGTAACTCTCAGACAACCGTTCACAGCTTGGCCTCTTGGCAAGGATTCGATATTGTCCCTGGCTGAGCATCAAACCCACTGAACCTGAGGTCCAAAAGTACCTTCACAAAACCCGAGGAAGTTTGAATGATAAATCGACGACGTTTAGTGGCAGAACAAAAACACCAGCCTCGCTGGGGATATCAATTTTAATTTTAATTCACAGTGAGAGCGCACGCTGGGTGGCTTGATTGACCAGAGATCGGCTTCCAGTTTAATTGACATGCTCTTCTCTTCACAGTGAGGATATGAGCTTTCCTGCAAATTCAGCACAGGTGCAACAGTAGAAAGCTTCCCTGCAGTATGGGAGGTGCGCAACAATAGCCAGTGGGGGTGATATTGAATAACAACTATGGTTTGAAGTACATCGACCAAGTTATCTTAAGTTCATGTCGAGCCCTTTGGGGAGGTAAAGTTTATTTCTCTGTGAAACTGGACCCTTTCTCAGCGCCGGCTTCACACGCCGAGTCCAGCCCCTCTGGTTTTGATAAAACACAAGATTTCATGGAGCTCAATGATTAAACCATATGGCAAAAATAGACCATGAAGTTAATACATATGACATGTCAGAGAGCAGAGGTGGCAAAAGTAGGCTACACACAAGTAGTGTGTAGAAGTACAGGTACTGGTCTAAAAAAGGCTCTGGTAAAAGTAGAAGTGTTGTTTCAAATTATTCAGTCATGTAACAGTGAAAAAAGTACGGCCTCGGAAATGTACTTTTTCAGTAGAGAGAACATTTCGACTGTTTTTTGTGGAGCGCTGAGCCTCGTGTCACATCCATGTATTCTTCAGAATAATAAACCCTTCACATGGAATAAACAAATCATCAAATACAAATATTGAACATTACCTTCACTCTGATGTGAAATTCAGTCAGTTTTCAATGCCAGAAGAAAAACTTAAAGCCCATCTGATCTGTGTTTCGTCACTGTGTCATCTTTTTTCTTTTTGTTAAAACTACTGTACCTTTTGTGAATCAGTCTTAATGCGAGGATTGAACACAGTGATGCCAACTTAAAACAAGGAGCTGTGAAAAGACAAGTCCTTCACCTAATCTGGAGTCAGCAGAGTCAATAACCCAGGGGTATGTGACATTTCTACATAGCTAGAAATGTATGTACCGGTAGGTCAAAGGGTAATAATTTCTGACCCTGTTAATCTTCAAAGTCATGGTCATTTGATGAGTGAGAGCTGTCCTTAAGTGTCACATCTTAAGTTTTGGTGCCTCCAGCTAGAACAGTTTTGTTACTATAGGTAAAATAGGTTTTTATCATTTATTAATTCTGTGACCTAATTAATAAACAAATTAGGTGGTTGTTGCTATAGTAACACTTCCCTTTAACCTGACTACCCCTGTAAAAAACACTTTAGTGCAATACCACTGATGGCCACTAGTACCACTTACTGCCATTATCTTACACTGAGCTTCTTGGTCAATAAAAATAAACAATAAAAAAATTTAAGTCATTCTGGTCGAATACATGTTATTTTGACCTGTTATTGTACTGATGCTCTGGTTAAATTAGATACAATTTTTAATAGGTTGTGTGGAACCATTTGTGCTTCTCTTAGTTGAAAAACACATTTTTTCCCAGACATACAGCTCAGTGGTAGTCGTGGTTAACCCTTAAAGACCTAAGGAAAGGAGTTTTGGCATGCCTGACCCTCCCATATTTATTTTGCTTTTCAAACATATTCTAGCAGTTAGTATCATAAGCTTGAATAGTTAAAGAGACAATTTCTCATATGCATTGTGGAAAATGAAGAATTTACTAATGATTTTGCAAATAAATAACAGTAAATTTGGCTTTTTGACTGAGCTTTGGGCAGCCATGTAGGTCATTGAGCGTTAAGTTACACTAAGAAGACCATGCAAATGTTTTATCAAATTTTGTATAAAAATGGACAAAACCTGTAGGATTTTGAAGAGCTGTTTGGAAGCTGCACCACTACCTCCTCAGGCCAAATAAAATGGTCCAACTTTAATCAAACTGCCCATTCCTTTAATTATGCAGTAAAATCTGTGTCTGGATCATCTAGGGCAGGAGTTTTTAACTGGTGGCCCGCGGCCCCCTGGGGACCCGTGAATGCATTGCAAGGGGTCTGTGACTTTGCAAGTTTCAATTTCTAACCAGAACCAGTTTGTAGGAAGGAAAAAGGTAGTGACAGAGGTGGAAGTCGAACAAGATTCTGCTGCATGTGTAGTGCCCTGAACCAGATAAAGCATTAATAACAAGTTTAAATATTTTATTATGTCATGTTTACTGTGAAATTTCATTTGTTTTATGTACATCTGTTGTTAATTCATAATTTCAGTTGGCTAAAATTTAAAAAGGTTATACCAGTTTAGCTACTGTATGTACTGTGAGTTAAGGGACATTGTCTCTACCTTTATGAAAATGTACTATCCGTTTATGTGAACCATAGAGCCGCGTACACTGTGTGAATAGCAATAAAAACAACTTACGCCTGTCCTGAACCATGGACTTATTTTTTTAAATTAAAAGTTGCAAAACGAAGACGGACGTCTGTTCACTCGTTCTTTTTGAAGGTGCAACACATGCTGTTCAGACAATGATTCAACTTCACAGGAAACAGAGAGATGTAAGAGGGAGAGAAAAAAAGAATATACAGTGAGGACTACATCAAATATGGATTTAGATTCACTACTGCCCAAGAAGATGAGAAGGTACCACTGTGTTCCGTTTGCTCTACGCTTCTTTCAAATAGAGCCATTAAGCCTCAAAACTGTTGTGACATATGGACACACATCACAGTTTTTTGAAGGCCAAGCCTATTGTGTACTGTATATGTAAGATATGCTGCATAATGTTAAAGGACAGCAGAAACTCATGTGAAAGAGTGCAAAAGTGAGGGAAAATGCACTGAAAGAATCATATGAGGTGACCATTAGAGTTGCACAGTGCAAAAAAAAAAATCATACAATTGCAGAGCAACTTCTTTTGTCATGTGTAAAACCATGATAGATGAAGAATGTGCAAACAAATTAAAATGCATCCCTTTGTCAGATTGCACAGCGAGACAGAGAATTGTGGACATGGCCATTGATGTGAAAAAGCAGCTGACAGACAAACTTCAATCAGTTCAAGGATTCTCAGTTCAAACTGACGAGTCCACTGACATCATCAATGATCCTCAGCTGCTGGTTTTTGTGTGGCACGAGGACAACGGTTCTATGTGTGAGGAATTTCTTTTATGCAAACAAGGGCCAACGACAGGTGCAGAGATCTTTTAAGTGCTTGGTGATTTTTTTAAAGACCACAACAATTCATGGCAGAAGTGTGTGGCATTATTTAGTGACAGAGCCAGAGACATGAGCGGCAGCCAAACTGGACTGGTTGCACATGCAAGGAAAGCAGCACCACAGGTAATTTGGACACATTGCAGGATTCACTGTGAGTCCCTAGCTTCCAAAGAGCTACAGTAATTGTTGAACTTAGCAATGTGTTTGATGCTGTTGTAAAGACTGTAAGCCTCATAAAACAAAAGGCATTAAACACCCACCTGTTTCCATCCCTTTGTGAAGGCTTAAGAAGCAAACGCACCACTCAGATGTGAGATGGCTTCAGTGTTTGAACTGCAAGATGCTATCCATGATTTCTTATGTGAGCAAAACCATGATGAACTGGCTTCTAACTTCAGTGACAGAAGTACTGCTCTGACTCTGATGAGTGGCCTTGTGACAGCAAATAGATCCTCCTGCCATTCAGTGATGATGCAGCTGCAGCTTCAAGCCTAACGAGTGCAGAAGAAGATCAGCTCATTGACATGTCCGCAGACTCTGTCAGGAGGCACATGTGTGATACACAAGCCCTTGTGAAGATCTGGATAAGTTGTCAGGCTGAATTTCCAGAGCTTGTGTTTTTTACCTTTTGCAACTACATATCTTTGTGAAAGTGGATTTTCCACACTGGCATACCTGAACAGGGCAGTACAGGGCAAGAGTGGAGCCAGAGAACGATATGAGACTGTCTGCCACTTTACTGCCAAGATTAGACAGACTGTGTGCAACTCACCATGCCCAGAAATCACATTAACAGGTAAGAAAAACCCTAATCTCAACATCAGCCCTTGTACTGAATAGAGGGGATTCCCAGGTTGCTTCTTAGTCAGGAAGAGAGCTCCTGGATCAAAATGGGTTGAAAACCCCTGATCAAGGGTGTCCCACCACCAGCTGGCAAGGCCTTTCTGTGTGTGAGTTCGCATGTTCTTCCCATGTCAACAACATGCACTATGGGTTTGGTTAGGTGGTCACTCTAAGTTGCCCTTAGGTATGAATGTGAGTGTGAATGGCTGTTTGTTTATATTTCAGCCCTGTGGTAAACTGCTGACTAGTCCAAAGTGACGCCTTCGCTGGGGAAGGCTCCAGCCCCTCCCCTGATTCTTATGAAGATTAAGGGTTACAAAATGAATAAATGGGCCATCCAACAGGCAAGTTACTGTACATAAACATTCATCCATGTACAGTATTCACTAATGCATTGTTCGTACCAGGCTGAAAATATGTTTATTTCTTCTGTAAAGTTGACATCTCCCTTGGCTCACCCCTTTTGTCCAAATAAAATAACTTATGTCTGCAAAATCAAAAAACACTTGGCTTCAAATCACCAGTCCAAAATCCAATGACATCCCAGTTTAGTTCAGTGTAGTTTACACGGACTATGCAAAAATAGATCCACATACAGGCAACACAGTCAACTATCATTCAACATGCAAACCTGAAAACATCACACCATAAGTCACCCCACACCCCACATTCCTACCATAAAACACACATTTTCAGAAAAAGCTTATTAACACAATCATAAAACATGGCTCGATCAGCCTGTTAGATACGGTGTACAAGTAATATGTAAGGATCAATAGTAAAGTGTTGTCAGGAAAATAGGTACATTCAAGTGCACGTACCTGAAAACTCTACTCCAGTACATTAACGCAGCCTCTCTACGTCTGCCAGAGAAGCATATTGGATCAATTCAGTAATCTTTTCTGAAGTATGTTTTTGAAATTGCTGGGCTCATTATCTTCTGTCAAAGCATCATATACAAGGTAAACAGAGTGTTTTATGAGTGTGCCGACTCCAGCCGATGCCAAGAGGTGCTTTATAAAGCCACAGCACTGACTTTAAGGTCAATGAGGATGCACTGAGCCAAACACATCAACCGCCACCCAGGAGGGAAAAAAAAAAAAAAAACACGGTGCTAATATTAGGGGGGAGACTGATTACAGTGCTACTATTAGGTTTTGGCTGCAGTTTTGGTCCAAAGTAGGAACGCCCTCGGCACCTCTCTTTGGTCTCCGTGCCCTCGCTCCTCAATGGCACACTACATGATATTAAGAAGAGCCAGACCAAACATGCCGACGCAGACCACAGCGTTACTCACAGCCCCTGCACATTCTTCTGAGGCTGAAACGCAACCCAGTCCAATTTTTCAGCAGCTTGTCAGCCTACGTGTGGTGCATGGAGGTAAACTAGGAGGGAAAACTGTTGTCACCTTTCTATAGCTTTTACTTTTTCTGACTGACAAAATGGCAACCTCAGGTGTCAGAGGGACCAGATGGGTGGTTTGGGTGAGTTCTGGCAGATCAGCAGCAGACAATGAATGGAAATGAGTTTATTGGTGAAAGGCTGCAGGCTGATGGACACACTGTGGTAAAGTAATAACTGCAGTAACCACATACATTAAGACATATAATTCCATATGTGAGACTGTAATTGAAATGACAGCATAATGACTTGAGGTGAATTCAGTGAAAATCTCTGTAGCAGCTTGAGGAAGCCGTATATTTCTCGGTGTGTGTAGGATGCTGAAAAATATTGCTTTCCTGAATTCTGTCTGCCAAGGTTTTGTTGAACATGAGGCAGTCGAGAAAATGTGTAGAAATGAATAAAATAATCAAGAAAATGGAGAAACATGGGAAAAATTATGATGAAAATCAAGAAAAGGAAGACAAATGAACAAAATCAGTAATAAAATGGAGACAAATTAATAAAATACAATGAAAGTGAGCACATATGAATAAAATAATCAAGAAAATGGAGAAAAATGGGCAAAACATTGATGAAAATAAGCCAAATTAACAAACATAATCAAGAAAATGAAGATAAATGATAAATAAGCAAGAAAATGTGCACAAATCAATAAAATGTTCAGAGAAATGGACAGAAAAGGGTAAATAACATAGTAGACAAAAATTAACAATATAACGATGAACATAAGAAAATATTACCAAACAAACCAAGAAAATGAATTTAAATCAACAAAATTAACAGAAAAACAAGGAGCAACAGATAAAACAATGAAGAAAACGAAGACAAATGAACAATATCAGCAATAAAATCAAGACAAATTAATAAAAGTAGCAATGAAAGTGAGCACACATGAAAAAAATGATCAAGAAAAGTGACAAACATGGGCAAATTAAAGAACAAAATGGACAAGTGTGAGCAAAATAAGGATGAAAATGAGCAAAAATTAACAAAACAAGCAATAAATGAATCAAACAGGCAAGAAAACAAAGACAAATGAACAACATAAGCAAAAAACAAACACAAATAACTAAAATAGTTAAGAAAATGGACAGAAATGGGCAAAATTATGATGAAAATCAAGAAAAGGAAGACAAATGAACAAAATGAGCAAAAAGATGAAGTCAAATTAATAAAAGAAGCAATGAAAGTGAGCACAGACGAAAAAAATAATCAAGAAAATGAACAGAAATGGGCAAATGAAACAACATATTGGACAACTGTGAACAAAATAAGGATAAAAATGAGCAAACATTAACAGAACAAATTTAAAATAAATGAATCAGTATAGAAAATGGACAAAAATGGTCAAAATAATGATGAAAATGAGCAAAATTAACAAAAATAATCAAGAAAATGAAGATAAATGAACAAAATAAGCAGGAAAGCAAGGAAAAACAGATAATGCAATGAAGAAAAGGAAGACAAATGAACAATGTGAGCAATGAAATAAAGAAAAATTGATAAGATAAACAATGAATTGACCACAAATTTTAAAATAAAATCAAGAAAATTGACAACATAATGGACAAGTGTGAACAAAATAAGGATAAAAATGAGCAAAAATTAACAAAACAAGCTAAAAATTGAAATTAAATGAATCAGTCAAGATAATGGACAAAAATGGTGGAAATAATCATAGAAATGAGCAAAATTAACAAAAATAATCAAGAAAATGAAGATAAATGAGCATAATAGCAAGAAAACAAGAAAAAACAGATAAAACAATCAAGAAAAGGAAGGCAAATGAACAAAATCAGCAATGAAATGAAGACAAATAAAAAAATAAGCAAAGAAAGTGAGCACAAATTTTAAAAAGTCAAGAAAATAGGTATAAATGTGCAAATATAATACAGTAAGTAATACAATAGAGAGAATTAAACAAAATAAGGATGAAAATGAGCAAAAAAAAGCATCAAGTTATTGAACATAAATGAACAAACTAAACCAAACAATGAGCACAAATGAATAAAATAATGTAGAAATTGAATATAAATGAACAAAAATAAAAGAAATTGCAAGAATAGGAGCAAAGTTGAATAAAATAAAGAAAAATGGAAATAAGTGACCAAAATAAGGATGAAAATGAACAAGCTGAACAAAAGATAATTAAGAAACTGAACAAACATAAAAAATATATGCAACATGAGAAAAAAATTGACAAAAAAATTGAGAAAAAACAGCGACATGGACAAAGGTGAACAAAATGTACAACATATTGAGCAAAAATGAAGACAAAAAGTCATTCTAAACTGGCATATCAACAATTTGTACGATTGATGAATCCATGTATCAAACCATTTTATACATTATCCTTCAAATTCATTATCATTTAAATCTAAAGGATATTAAAATGTGGATGAAGACTCAACTCATGACATTAAATTCAAATGAACAAAATGAAAGGAAACAAACTAATGAAAAACAAACAGGAAAATCCACAAAATGAATGGAAATTAATAAAATTACCCCTAATACCATTATTTAAAAAAAACCAGTTATGAAATGGAATAAAAAAAAACATCAATGAGAAATACACATGAACTAAACATGAACTTTTTTTGTTTTACAATAAACAAATCAACAATATCATATGATTTCTATGTATTTTATTCTTTAGATGAAAAGGATGGAAAGGATGCACAGGAATCAATATGAATAAATCATGGAGATAAAAATTAAGCGCTAAATCATAAAAATTATCCAAAAACATCACAAAATCAATATAGAAAATGAATGAAAACTATAATAAGCATTGAAAAAGTAACTCCATTGGGCCAAAATGAGCAGAATTATTCCTAAAGTAACAAAAAATGGAAAACCGAACAAAAAAATCAACAAAATGAAAACAAAACTGTGATTTTTGATCGTTTTACTGGGAGGATAACCGCACATGTCCTTTGTACTGAGGAATTCTATACCCATATTTCGTAGTGTGTGTCGGACACTGAAAATATTGCCCTCCTGAATGCTGTCTGTTCCATTTCCTAAAACACGCTTTAACATATTTCCTCCCTCTACGTATTTAAAGAGCAGAGTCTTTGTTGGACAGCGCCATGAGAGACCTGGACCTGAACACACTGTGCAGTATTCAATACGTCTGAGCTTGTCATCAGATGAAGCTCATTTTGAAAAATGCTTGTTATGACTGCTGCTGACCGTGTCCACCCACTCGGTGCCCGGTGAGAGGGGACAGGGGGGAGGAAGTGTCTCAGCCGGTCAGGTCAGACTTCATGTCAACAGTCTATTGAGCTGCTGGACGATGGACAAAGCTTCATGTGAACGTTTGCCAGCGTGAAACTTTGAGGGAACACAATGCACTGGCAGAACGCCGGACAGCTTCTGAAAATATGCACAGTAATAATAAGACCCATGAAAGTCCTCGCACTAATTGAGCACATTGACTGGTTAAGACGCTGCGATTAGAGCTCTGGAATGGAACTAGACGTTGCTGGAGTGCCCACATTTGCAAGCTATCTACTGAAAAAGGCAGCCAAGGAAAAGGAGAATTTTGAGTGTTTTTTTTGTTACAAACAGTAGCACCACCTATCGCAAACATCAGTAAAACCATTGAGACACGTTTGCACTCGTGTGTTTTCTTGATACATGCAGTACTGCCACCTATTAAAGGAAGAACAAAGCTACTTATTCCAAACATTGACAGGATGGAGATACAGTGGTACCTCGCTGTACAAACGCTTCCCCCTATGGAATATTCGCGGCACGAAAAATAATTTGGCCAAAAATGCGTCGTGGCAACCACAAAAAACATCGCGTAAACGAAAGAGATAGACCGGGAAGTGAACTCTGGCCCATCTGGAGGTGACTGTGATGTTCCCGCTAGCTAGCTAATATCAGCAGCTACCAACCTAGCAACATGCTAACAACAATGCAGTAGCCTCAGACATTGGTAAACAAGAGCCTACAAAACGCATGCAGCCCACGAGATGTGTGTATCGCACATTGAGCTGAGACACACAGCATCAGCCGTGTTATAAGTCAAGGCAAGAAGACATTCTAAATCATTTTATAACTAATCTCATGCATTCCTTTTCATATAATTAACATAACTTCCTTTTCATATAATATATAATGAATAAATGTGCGTGTACAAGTCTGTAATATATACTTCATATGGGAGTTTTCGTGGGTCCCAGAACAGATTAATATTATATTTACATACTGTATATTCCTATGCGGAAAACCTGTGCCGCTGTACGTAATTATCACCGTACAAACATCACGCTGGAACGGATTAATTTCGTACAGTGAGGTATCACTGTATTACCGTAATTTCCGCACTATAAACCGAACCTGATTATAAGCCGCACTGTCCAAAAATGTCACATTTTTAATTTTTTTCCATACAT
>JAQQAE010018996.1:0-11044 GCA_029823295.1 Pseudamia nigra | reverse complement strand
GGATAGGGTGAGATGGAGGCAGATGATTCGCTGTGGCGACCCCTGAAGGGAACAGCTGAAAGGAAAAGAAGAAGAGATTGAAAATAATAGAAATAGAGGAAAACAATGAAGGAGAAAGTGTTCAAACTGGTCGTGGATATAATATATATTTATATAGTGTATACATGTCATTAATCACCCAGGTGTATCAGTAATAGTCCCAGAGACTGGTTATAGGATGCTGATTGCACCTCATGTGAAGGTCATGCACATGTTTCCGAGCGTAAAGTTCCAAATAGAATGCAGGACCTTGGCTCTTGGTGTCATCGTCAAACCATTTGTTCTCTCCTCAGTGAGTGTGACTCATCTGTCCAGCACCGTTAAAGCCTCCACTGTCTGAACTGATTGATTGAGCAGATACAGAGGAGTAAAAAAAGGGAGGTCTATTCAATTTGTACCAAGGGCGTGAAAACATTTTGTGGCTAGACCTGTCACCTTTCAATCCACTCACATGACCGACCTCAGCACATTGGGGCTTAAATTTTTTATGGTGGTGGTTCCCAAACTTTTTTGGCACACGATTTGAAGAAAAATTCCCATCTGTGTAGTGATGCTTTTTTATGATGCCATTTTTAAAATGTACAAGAGAATACACTGTACTATATTATAAGTAAACACTGAACACTCTTGATTTAATGATGAATGCATGTAAAATATACAAAAATGGACTATTAAAGAACACAATGAGGAAAATGAACCAAAATTAACAAAAATAAACAAACAAAATGAATACAACAATAAAAGAATGAATAGAAGGCGAGGACATGTTCTCCCCGTGTCTGTGTGGGTTCTCTCCAGGTACTCCAGCTTCCTTCCACAACCAAAAACATGCAATAGGGGTTAACTGGTCACTCTAAATTACCCACAGGTTTAAATGTGAGTGTGAATGGTCGTCTGTCTCTATATGTCAGCCCTGAGATGAACTGGCAACTCATGTAGGATGTACCCTGCCTTCACCCCAAGTCAGCTGGGATAGGCTTCAGCACCCTCCCTGGCCCTGGTGAGGATTAAGGGGTAAAAAATGAATGAATGGGTGATCCAGTAAAACCACAACCTGGAAAAGGCAATTCTAAAGTAATCTGCTGTAGTCATAACAAACATCAAACCATATTTTAGTCCTTGAAAGAATCTCCAAGACAAGGAATGGGTTATATTATGGCTGCAGTGACGGATTCATCAATTAGCATTCATTTATTTTCTTTAACTCCTATGGTGACATTTCTAATCACTGTAAAACGGTGCAGATTAGTGAGTCATTTTTAAAGAAAAGTCTATTTTCTCATTAATCTGAAAATTTTCTGACACCATTCCTCCTCTGTGACATTAAACTGAATATCTTTGCATTGTAGAGCAAAAATTAAGTGAATATTTTAGCAATATTTTCAAGAATTATGAAAGCAATCTTTAGTTTTGACCCCAGGATTTATGTCACAAATCAGACACAAATATCAAAATTACCGTATTTTCCGGATTAACAGTTGCATTTTTTTTGCATAGTCTGGCGAGGGGAGCAACAAATACATCGGAGCGACTTATATTTTGAATAAATTCGACTCTAGGGTGCTTGTCACACTGACAGCTGCTAGAGGAGACGAGCCGCAGCCCTGAGCAGACGCAACCTATTCTGCAGAGCGACTAATACACATTTTTTTCCTTCTTCATTATGCATTTTTTGGCTTGTGCGACTAACATACCAGAGCGACATAATCAGGAAAATACAGTAATGCTTAATTTTTAAAAACGTAGTACAGACTTGGTACAGTCATGAAAATGGTAATTATCCAACAGGAGCAGTGCCTCCTGTTGGATAATTACTGCTTGGGTGATTATGTTTCAGCTGGCATCAAATTATTTTACTCTAACTGATGCAGTAGGTAGATTACTGTATTGTGTATTATTATAGTCACATGATTGGCATCAAGCAAAGAAAACGTACCGGAAAGGAGACTGATGCAACTACTAACATTGGGTTAAGAACTGTCCAGCGCATTATTAAAAACTGGAAGGATAGTGGGGAACCATCATCTTCTAGGAAAAAAAAATCATAAACATTTGGTGAAATCAGATCATAAAAAACAACAGTAAATCTCAGGGCTGTTTAATGGTGAAAGTAAGAGCATTTCCACACAAACAATACAAAGGGAACACGAGGGATTGTGACTGAACAGCTGTGTAGCCTTAAGGAAACTACTTATCACTGAGGCTAATGGGAAAAAAGGCCTTAATTTATTAGGGAGCCTAAAGATTGGACTCTGGAGCAATGGAAGAAGGTCATGTGGTCTGATGAGTCCAGATTTACCCTGGTCCAAAGTGATCGGGCATCAGGGTAAGAAGAGAGGCGGATAAAGTGATGCACCCATCATGCCTAGTGCTATGATGTGGGGTTGCTGCAGTTGGTCAGGTCTACGTTCAGTAACGTTATGTCTTCAAAGAATGAGGGCAGCTGACGACCTGAATATACTGAATAACCATCAATTCCATCAATGGAATTTTTCTTCCCTGACGGCACAGGCAAATTCCAAGATGACAATGCCAGGATTCATCAGGAGCAAATTGTGAAAGAATAGTTCCAAGAGCATGAGGCATCATTTTCACACGTGGATTGGCCACCACAGAGTCCAGACCTTAACTCCATTGAGAATCTTTGGGATGTGCTGGAGAAGACTTTGCGCAGTAGTCCAACTCTCCATCATCAATACAAGATGTTGGCGACAAGTAAATGCAACTGTGGATGGAAATAAATTTTGACATTGCAGAAGATTATCAAAACGACACCAAAGCGAATACGTGCTGTAATCAAAGCTAAAGGTGGTCAAATAAAATGTTCGTGCGTGACTTTTTTTGGTGAGCCAGTGTAAAAAATGAATAAGGACAAATTAACAAAACGTACACATAACAAAGCAATATAATCGAGAAACTGAACCAGAAACACCAAACAAGAAACAAAGTGAGCAATAATTAATCAAATCAAAATACTCAAATAATTTAACAAACATGAAAAAATAAGCGACATATTAAACATAAAATATCCAAGAAAATGAGTAAAAGGGAATGAATTGTCTGAAGACACTGGTTAAAAAAATGAACAAGAAAAAAGATAAAATGAAAAAAAAATCAAGGAAATCAACAAAAAAATTGCATGCCGGTAATACCTGTCTGAACGCAGTGCAGTATGCTGTACTTGGTTCCATATTATGAAGTGACTCGGTACTTTAGTTTTTCATGTACCGTATTTTCCTGACTAAAAGTCACATTTTTTTGCATAGTCTGGCGAGGGGAGCGACAAATACATTGGAGCGACTTGTATTATGAAGTTAAGTCTTTTGTGTTACAAAAAATTTGTAACCCAAATTTCTAAAGTCGTAACCTGAATCTTTTCCATAATACAAATTTCGTAACCCGAATCATATTCGTTACTCGGGACACATTTTGGCCAATGTTTTATTCGTTACCCAAAATTTTCCTTAGCAGAAGCGTTCGTTACCTGGGGCACCACTGTATTATTAGCACGCCACAAGCATCGGGAGCTGCAGATGTCGTCAACAAAGGAGCGGTGTGGAGCATAAATAACGTAGTGAAAATGTAAATTGTACTTAAATAGCTAAAAAAAAAAAAAAACTTTTAGTTTTAAATTGACGTTTTGTGTATTGTACACATTTTACACAGATCATTGAGTAAAATGCACAGATTTAGTGCATAATGCAATATAAGGACTTTGTGTTTTCCAGTCAGTAAATCTTTATTGGTTTAATGCTCTAACATTAATGTTAGCCATGGTGCATTTGCTTTGTCAACAGGCTGTTTTGAGTCAATAAATACTGTCACAATTAAGTAACAGAGCTATTTACAACAGAATAAAAGTAATCAGTTGACGTTAACTGGAAGCGGCAGCTGTTTCCAGTCAATAATCTGATTGACTGTGGCAATAAAATGTGAAAGAGCAGCAGTGAATACAGCGACGCGGTATCGCCTCCATCTCACTTGTGTCCCTGTGTGATCATTTCAGTGTGGCATCACAGACAATAGGCGTGAAGATGACAGGCACCAGCAGAGGGACACAGGCAGAGACGGGCGCCTCATTTTGAATTACACAGCCTTATTCGGTAATTGATTTCAGCGTTTGTAATTTTCTGTAATCCTGGTGTTCACCATGAGAGGAGAGGAATTCATTTTCTGCAGGAAATGAATTAGGGAACGGCGAGAGATAAAATGGATGTTGGAGAACGCACCTGAACACAAGTGTGAGTATGATAATGACACTGGTTTCACAGAGCCTCCAGACATCTTATTTGATTGGCTGAACTCGACTGCCAGCTATGGCCTGGCACACATGTCGAAGGAGAATTTATTCCATTTTGCTGCAAAGTGACGGGGATGAGGCCTCTCTGGCCTCAGAGAAAGTACATTATTGAGTAAAATGACAGTGGGAAAATGTGCAGCTATATTCATGCATTTGGAAAGGCAGCTTTACGGGGAAGCTGGCAGAATGAGAGCAAAGGCCAGGAGAATTACATGGCAGCCTCGCTTAATTCAGCTGTACTTAGAGAATCAGGATGGATTTAAAAAAAACTGACAATCATACAGTCTCGTTACACAAAGCAAACTGGTGATTTAAAGTGTAAACAATGTACTTTGACACATAGTAAACTGCATACTTATTTATTCACAGTCACATACATTTAGTCTTAATTACAATGTTACAGCATGACACAATAATATACAGAAAGTGCTGCTGCAGATTTAGTTCAGAATCACAGTCAAGACAGAAAAATTAGATATTTATACCCTTTGCATCCCAATATCATCACGTTTTAAACCCTAACACCTACAAAATACACAATTTAAATACCATAAGAGGTGATAAAATCTGTAACAGTGCAAAAACATTCAAAGCTGTTAATTTAACACAATTCATAAAAGGAGAGACACCTGCCTTCCAGCCCAGGAGTGAATGTTCAAAAGGTCACAAAGAGGCATTAAAACAATGTCAGTCTCCAAACAGACCCGACAAACAAATGCATTTCAAGTACAGTAATAGGCTTATGATTCGACAGCTCTGGTTTACAAGGATCAAAGGAGATGTGGAAAAAAAAATCAAATATGAGGCAAAGCAACAAGTGACATTAAAACGCAAAGATGTTGACAGATGCCCTGCTGTTTTTAATGGAACTACACATAATTTCAGTGTGTCATATGTCATAAATTCAGTATGAAGATGATTAACTCTGCTGTGGAGGTTATGTTTTCATCCACATTTGTCTGTTTCCGTTTGTCAGCAGGAAAAGAACAAATACTACTGCATGGATTTTTATGGAGCTGATCACAAAGGGCTGGATCCTAACATCAGTTTGTTTAATGAGATGGGATAACGTGTTTGAATGACGGTCCATTATCTTAACAATGGCAACTCTATCAGTGCTGCTTATATGGGTCTCTTAAAGTACTTCAATAATGTAGGTAATGTAGTAAAGTGTGTTGTTTTGAATTTTCCTAGGTTTAACAAGCCTTTCTGTAACTCTGCCATGCCAGAATAGGATGAGACATGGGGAAAATGGGGTCCATTCATTCCCTACGGAAAGCTGCTCACTGGTGATGAAGCCAAAACAATTGTACTTTCAATAATATCCACATTATGCAGACAAATGCTCATGTGTATTAGTGCTTCACCCGCTGTCCACTCCCGCACCTTCCTGCTCGACCACTGGCTTCACAGACTGTGACATCACAGATTTTGAAAGGTCCGATATCTTAACACCGCAATCAACTTCTTCGTAACTCTCACACATGCTCTGATTTCACTGTGAAGTATCTGCCCACTTTTCATCAGAAGACGCTGACTGACCAAACATGTCATTTTCAAAGTCACATGGCTACTGTGAACACATACACCTTCCATGACTCATGATTCAATTTCCTGGGGCTAATTTTCGCTTGAATATGATTTGTTGTAACGTGATGCTGTCCATCTTGTCATGTGGATTTCTCAGGACTGGCAGAACTTGGCAGCTTTTGGTTTAAAACACAAAAATGTCTGAGAGTCTCAAAACCCAATATAGATGGATTTTCACAGTCTGGGAGCATTAAAACCACCTTTTTTGGGGTTCACCTGTGAGCACTCATCTGGGTCCCTGTTCTTATTTTCACTGTGAGGTGTTGTATTCATCCACTTTTCACCAGAAAACACTGACTGGCTGAACAGCACGTCATTTACACTGGGACCTGAGTTCATTTTGTCATAAGGCTAATTGAAACAAAGGCCAACAGTTCACTGGGCTCAAACACTTTAATCTAGACTGCTGATTCCAACCTGTAGTATTTTAAACCCTTACAAAATTCAAAATGGCTTGTTTTCCCTGTTGTCCATCTTGTTTTGAAGATTTCTCTGGGCTGAAGAAGTGCATATTTTTGCAACTTTTATATTACATGACACGCTTTATATAAACGTCAAACCCTAATGAAAATGTGTTTTTATCGTATGGGATCTTTAAATTACCGGACTGTGGGCCCTTGGCAGAGGTACACGCTGTGGAAATGTCCGTCTATTTAAATATTGATTTTCTGTGCAGTGGAAAGCGAATCATCTCTTCAGGGCATTATGAATAGGTTAGATAAAGCGTGTGCAGTCGCCTTGTCGCTCCACCTATCTGATGTTGATGAGCTGCGTTGCCATGGCAGCTGCCAGCGAAGCTCAGAGCAGGTCGGGCAGGATAAGGCCCGGGGGTTTGGGCTCTACACAGTTAATCCAGAAATTGGCACAGCTGGCGTGGTACTGGTGGCCTCCGTACAGCAACTTGAAGTTGTCCGTCTCCGAGTTGAACGCCTGTTTAACACAGAAAAAGACCCGAATGAGAAACAAACCCTGACCAGCATCAAAAAGAGGGAAACGCATCTTCCCTACGGAGGCAAAGTGCAGTCCCTATGCCAACAGTGATAGTGAGAAAAAGTGACTTCAGTGTTTTTTTCATTCAGTGTTTATTTTTTTATTATCTTGATTATATTCTTCATTGTTGTTAGGCTTCTTATTTTGTTAATTCTATTTTTTCCATTTATTTTCTTGACAATACTGGCCATTTTTGAAATATCTTTTTCATTATTTGTTAATTTGCTCCCTGTTTTATTCATTTTCATTCAAAATACCTGGGAATGAAACTTGCCATGCTTTGTCCCACGCTCTCTCTCCTACAAATCTGACTCCACCTTTTCTCTTGAGATGAATCAGAATGAACTTTGTCTCAAAATAAGTTACACATCACAGGATACATTTTCAGTCTGAACTCAGTTTTGACCAAATTCCTGCACTTTACCTTAGTAGGACAGATATGTATAATATAGAGGATATTTTATCTGTTTATAATAAAAGCTTTGCATGATTTTTGTTTAGCAGCTGCTGAAATGTAACAGGTATTTATAGGTGTACAGATAGACTATTGAATGTAATGTTTTTTTTTAACTTTTAAGACTGTATTTTGGACAGTTAACCTGTAATACGTCCTTTTTTACTGTAAATGAAGTCACATATAAGTGTAAATGTGAAAGATGACCACAAATAAAATGAATACAGTGGAATCAACTTTATCCCTTTATGGGAAATTTGTATGAGGACTGGACCCAAAGTTAAAAATGTGAACAAAACGGAAAAAAAAAAAACAATATTGACAAAAACTGAACTGAGTTAAGTATTGTACATACTGAAGTACAGTGGAACCCTGGTTTACGAGTGCTTCAGCATACATATTTTCGGGTTACAAGAAAGACATCGGGCAAAATTTTGTACGGTCTCACGAGCAAAAACTCGAGTTGCGAGTAAAATAGTTCACAAAAGCGAGAGGAGAGTGCGCTACTCACCGACTGACTGGAAACATACATGTGAAACTCACAATGCCTTGTGCCTCTGTGCCTTTTTTCACCTGAAAAGGTGAAAATGCACAGATGGCTAGTGGTGAGAAGAAAACGTGTAATATGATGTCGATGCAGGTGAAACATGAGATTACAGAAAAACATTCTTGTGGTGTTTGAGTGACTGGTTTGGCTGAGGAGTACAATAGGAGTATGTCCACCATCTGCACGATACTGAAGCAGAGAGAAGCTATCAAGTCTGTGAAACCTAAGGCAATAACATTGATTTCTAAGCAGCGGTGTCGTCTCCATGACGACATGGAGAGGCTATTGCTCCTTTGGATCAAGGAGAAGGAAATCGCCGGTGATACGGTCATCGAAGCCATCATTTGCAAGAAGGCTTGTGCAATCTATCAGAACCTGAAACGTTAGTGTTCTTTCTTAGATTAAGTTTGCTCTTTACGTTTAGTATGTGTACATCAAGTCTCTGCTTCCCTCCCTCCTCCGCCATCAAACCTCCTTCATGCGCAGCCGTCTGTCCCCAAGGTAACTTGTCATAAATAATTTTTAGAACTAATTTCATGCATTCTTTTTCAGATAATTAACATAACTTCCTTTTTAAATAATAATGAATAAACATTCTTTTCCAGATATGTGCACGTACGGGTGTGTATATATGGGAGTTTTCTTGGGTCTTGGAATGGATTAATTGGTTTTACATGTATTCCTATGGGAAAACCGGACCCAGCTCATGAGTTTTTAGCTTCACGAGCTTGATCCTGGAACAGATTAAATTCGTAACCCGGGGTTCCACTGTGATCTGCATTATTCAACAGATAAAAACAAATCTGAGGTAAAAAAAAAAAAGACATTAAGTGTGGTAGGAGCTTTAAAACTCAGAAATGTGGATTAAATCAAATGCATGAATTAAGATCTGACAAATTCAAATGTAAAACTTCTTAACAACTTTAAGGAGACCTTTTTATTATTAGATATAAGGTATTTTAAGACTTTTTAAGGATGCCCTGTGTTAGAACTACCGTACTGCAACACACAGCGACAGATGGTCACTGTTTGATTACTTTACTTGCATCAACTCATTTGCAGGTAACACTTTATACAAAATATTTACTCCAAGTTAAAGTGCATCAACAATAGATCCATCATGTCTACACTGATGTTAATTTGTCATCAAGCTGACTATCCATGGTTTGTCATTCTAAAATTTTCAGAGCATTTTCCAGAGATCTGGGTGTTTACTATAATTAATACTTAATTTGGTCCACTGGTGTTCATACTGGGCCAAAAACCCATAAATATTTAATGTAAATATTTTAGACATATTTACACTACATCTAACTTTCTTTCCCTATTTTCAACATCTGCCAGTCAAAGGTTTACAGGTTTGTCAAACGAGCCTTCAGTAAGTAGAAAACTGATGTTAGTGAGGTGTTTCAGTTTTGCATACAGTTGAGGTCAAAATTATTAAGCCACATAAAAATATGATTTTTTTTTTTTCAAATGTTCCCCATGCTTTTCACTCCAGTTCTGGATACTAGTGTATCAGATATCATCTCACTTGAATTCTAGTCATTAGTGGCTGTTGTTAACCAAGTCATTGATTCTACTTGATACAAAATATGGTTAGTCTAGCGCCTAGAGATAATCGGCGATTATGATTGGCGCTATACAAATAAAGTTTGATTGATTGATTAGTCATACCTGTTGCTTCAAAATACAACTTCATTTTCATTTTTTCTGTCAGAGATTTAATGGCTCCTCTGCATTAACTGAACTGAAGCTGCTCAGAAAATGAATATATGTACTATGTGACGCCCAGAATGGATGCATGGTTGGCTCACATTGCCACTGAGCCCTGCTGTGTGTGCAATCAGGAGATGCTAATGTGTGTGATGTGCAGTTTAAGAGTGTGTGTCCCTGGTGAAAATCTGGAGCTGAAGCTGGAGAGAGGAATGAGTCATGTGCAATGAATCATAGCCTCCCACACAGGAGGAGAGGGGAGACGTATGCAGAAATCAACGACTGCACCCCCCCCCCAAAAAAAAAACACCACACAGCCTTAAGCCAAACAAATCCACCTGCCAGAATGCAGTCTACAGCACAGATGCTCTGCTTGATGAAGGGCTGAATGACACAGTTCCACTATCACAAACATTTCCCAGGCAGAGTAATTTCAGTCAGAGCTCTTTTGTGCCCTGGCCTACTTGTTTCCACAAACCTGCACTTACGGCTGCCAAAGCTGGCTCTACTGGAGGAAATGGATGCAGAAAGGTGGTGACACAGACATACTGTGATACCCCCTCTGTCCAATGCCCTTCCTCCCAAAACTTCTACTTTTCTGTTCACTATTCAAGTTCTCCTTTGCACTGTACCTGTACGGCAGTGTACATGCTGACTAAATGAAAAGATGCTGCGTGTTGTTAAGCTAATCTGAGCTGTGCATGTCTTCAAGATTAAGCAGCCGAGGTAAGACCGACCTCATCAACTCATTTGACCTCTGTAACCGCATGTCAGAACTACACTACCAGTCAAAGGTTTGGAAACACGGCTTTCTGTAGTGATTTTTCTTTATTTTATTATTTTCAACATTGTACATTAATACTGTACTTTAGCCATCCAAATTGTGACAGAACACATGGAATTATGTAGCAAACAAAAAAGTGTAAAACAACTCAGACCATGTTTTATATTTTATATTGTTCAAGTAGCCACATTTGGCTTTGATGACAGATTTGCACACTCATGGCATTCTCTCATCAGATTCATAAGGTAGTTACCTGGAAAAGTTTTCAATTCAGATTCATTTGTACCATTTCTTGTCTTGTGCAGAGGAAGGGTGCATACAGAGTCAGTACCCCTAAATAGTGCTACTACAACTACTGTACAACTCCATATGATGGCAAGAAGCATTCAGTTATGTGACAGGAAAAGAGTCCATCATTACTTGATGGACTAAGATGACAGTCAGTCAATCTGACAAAATCTGGACACCTTTTAATGTGTCTGCTTTGAATGCATTTCCACTGGCAGTTTCTGAGGCTGGTAATTCTAATTAACTTCCCTTCTGTGGCTCTTAGGGCGTACTCACACTAGGGCCGTTTTGGCTCGAGCCGCGCCGGGGCCCACTTCACACCTTTCCAGAATTCTG
>JAQQAE010018995.1:0-11045 GCA_029823295.1 Pseudamia nigra | reverse complement strand
CTCACCCCCCCCCCCCCCCCCCCTTCTGTCACCATCCACAGAGTGAAACTGTCAGTGACCCTCCCTCCTCACACCCCTGTATTGTTCAGGGCCAGAGACCCTAATGACTCTGTAACGACCCTGGTCTAGGTCCTTTTAGGATAAAAGGGTGGAGTCCTGAGCCACAGAGCATAAATTCTGGTTTGCCTGCATGAGTTTATTTAGAACTGAAGAAGCTTCCTGGATAGGTAGTGAAAGTCCAGTTGACAGAAGGAAAACCACACATTTTGGACTTGATCATTTAGTTTATATTTTTTTTAAATAATCACCTGGTTTTACTCCTACTCACTAAAGTGAAGCCAAATGTAACTGAGTAGAAGTACATTTTTTCATCACAAATGTAACTGAATCAAAGTAAAGATTATTATGTAAACTATCTACTTTCAGAAATATATTCATTTGGAAAAAATACTGAAGTACTACCCACCTCTGCCGAAAAGACAGATGCAAACGTAGGTTTCCAGGCCTTTGTTACAACTTAATTGATTGATTAATTTTATTATTATTATTTTATTTTAAATAGATGCTAAAATGCAAAGCCATCAAGGAAATAAACAAAAAGAAACCCCAAATGCTTCACAAAATGAATGCAAATGAATGAAAACAAAATAATTAGAAAATTTGCCACAATTTCCAAAAACAAAGATCAAGAAATTGACAATAAGAATGAAATAACCATAATAATAAATAATGATGAAATAAGTTGGCTTCATTTACATTTTCTGTCTCAACCTTAAGTCTGGTTCAAGTTGTTTAACTTATTCAGACACGTCCCATGACCCCTGCTGCAACCAAAATACTGCCAACACTTTCCCCCAGTGCTCTGAGATGATGTATGACAACACAGTGTTTCCTTCCAGCTTCCTTCCTCTGTGGCCATCCTGCTGCGGTGGCATGTTGCTTGCACGTGGCCGTTCACCTGTCCCTATCCACATGCCAGGTTAGTCAGTGTCAGTGCATAATGATGTGTGTTCATACTCTGTTCATGGTGTGTCCTTCTGGGGAGTAGAGGGAGCAACACAAGGTGACTGTTGATATTAGGATGTAGCATTTGCTACGCTGGGGCGCCTCCCTCATTGGTATTTCATGTAGAGTGCGGTTGCATTCGTCACGTTTCATAAACTTCCTTATTATTCACTGGTGGGGAGTAATTTTGTTCTGCTGCGCAGTTGTGAAAGTGAGATAGCAGGAGAGAGGGACGGATGACACACTAAAATCCTTCGAATAATCATTTTCACTCTTCCTCGTACATGAACTTGTTTATCAGATGAGCAGGTGGTTGAGTGCCACTCACCTCCCTCTGCAGTCCAAACACATGTTCACTCTGAGAATCCTATGGGTGATCATCTGTGAATCCCCACCCAGTTGCAATACCTCCATCCAGGGTCTCCAGATAATCAGCAAGCTTTCTCAAGCTTAGGCAAACAGAGTTGTCAGAGGAGTGACACTTACAGTCGCGCCTAAGGGAAATGTGGACTTACAGCAAGAATGTAATTCATCAGCAAGTTCATGAATCAAGCAGTATCCCTCAGGCCTGCCGAGCTCTGGAAGCCATTGGGAGCTGAGGGTTTGCTCTTACCGATGCTTATGGCACCAATGAATGGCTTAAGTGCACGCCATATGCGGCAGGTAGCTCTCTCTGAACACGTCCTTGTATATCTTTGTTTAGTTGCGGAACGTGCTCATAAAGCCCAGCATAACAGCAAGGATTTTACACCAAGCAGGTGGCCATGTTGTACTCAGCCAGAAAGCATAAAAAAACAGCCTGCCTCCAGCAGCTGCCTGGCCATAAAACACATTTATACCATGATGTCCATGTTTGTCCCTAAAGTGTGCTTCTGGATACCGGGCTAAAAAGTATAACCTGGTATATCAGATGAACTTGAGTCAACTCTGGAAACAAACAAACAAAGAACAAGACTGTGACCTTTTGTAATGGAAGGATAGTTTTACTGAAAGAATTCAAAGTTGTCAAAGTTCACTACCTATTGTTCCATATGGCAAAGTATATGTGTTTTAAAGTAGATACTCTTCAAACTTTCTGTATGACTTTTCCCATCTTCTATTTTCTGAGGGTTTCTTTGTTCCTGGACCTTGGGCCTGCTTCCTTTCTTTCTCTGTTCTCGAGTAAAGTGCCAGTGAAGTTGTCCCTAAGGCGGTGGATGCGCTGGAGCATAAAGTGTGCCACAAGGTGGACTGGCGTATTAATGGAGTCCAGTTAGAGCGGCTGACCTGTGAAGCAGTACGGTCAGCTGCTAGGTGAGCACGCTGCTGCTGTAAATCCCAAACAGGCGTCCCCTGTCTCTCTCTCTTTCTCTTCTCCGTCACGCCTATCAGCCACCACTTCCCCTCCATTCTGCAGCACCCACACCGCAGCTAACAGAATGTCAAGTCAAGCTATGTTACCGAGGCTTGACGGATCGGTCAATAGGGTTTAGATGTTCCAAGTTGAGGTTGTAATTGCTCCTGTTTCCACTTTTCACACTCTTTTCCCCCATAATGACAAGTAAAGAATAATTTCAGTGTTAAGGATTACATTTGTGTTCCTAAGAGGAGCCAATATGCTCCTGTGATTTATGACCATTAAGACACCAGGGACTAATGTTATAGTCCACAGAGACTGCAATATCTTTTTGTACTCTTTGTACCTCCACATGGTATTTATTGTGAGTTTACTTGACATTTCTCAAATGAAGAATAATGGTTACAATGAATGCTAGTGAATGGTATAAATTAGTTAATGAATTTATGACTTAATACCCCCTTTTAGGATGCTTAAATATTATAATATTTAGAATTGGTTTGGTAACTACCAGATGTAGGGAGCAAGAGTAGGTGTTTGGTAGAATACTTTTTACTCTTGCTCAGTTACATTGTAATGAAAAAAATGTACTTCTACTCTAGGCTGTGAAATTATAATTTAAAACAATCAATTAAAAAAATGAACAAAGTAGTCAAGTAAATGTTCAAAATAAATAATCTAAGCAACTAAATGAACACATATTTTCAAACCTAATAATAATAAAAACAAAATGAGGAAAATAAACAACAACCTGAATACAATAAGGAACAAAATAGACAAACAAAAATGACAAAATCAGCAACAAAGGTAACAATAAACATAAATAAATACAAAAAAGAGCAAAATAATAAGGGTTATTTATTAATAAAGGTTACTCACTACTTAAGTAGTTTTTTTTGCACTTTTATTCAGGTACTTTTTTATGAGTACTTCTACTTGAAAGTAAGAATACTTTTACCTGAGTATGGTTTCTGTTTATTCTCCTCACGACAGGTGTAAACAATTCATTAATGATGATCAAAGTCATAGTTTTCATACATTAGGGCCATTATTTGCCAAGATCAATTAATTGCTGCAATAATTGCGTTGCGTATGCTGATAAACCTCACATCTTGCTGCTTACTTTACTTCATCTTGCTCCTTTAGCTGTTTGCATGTTTAAGCATTTACTAATGATTTGCTACTATTTATAACTGGACAAAGGGAGCCTTATTGTAAAGAGTAAATATCAGAATCAGAATAGAATATCTTTGTCATTGTAACAAGTACAACGAGATGTAAAAGTGCCATCCCTTCTGTGCAACAAATATATAAAATCATTCAATAATAATGTACACTAAAAGCTACCTTCCTGAGGAGCATAAAAACAAACAGGTACGCATACATTCTATTGCATCAATCCCTTATAAAACATATTGTAGTACTAAAAGTACATTAGCTGCTTTTCTTAAATATTCAATATAGCCAAAGCTTTAGGGTATTAGTGTGTTCATTTAATATGCCAAGTGCAACTTGAGTATCAAGATATGCTGAGTTTTAAATTCTAGTAACTCATTTGTAAGTATGAGTCAAAGCTTGTAGGTCTGAAAATTTGTGTTGAAGATGTAGCTCAGTTACCAACGAGATCTGAAGCTTTTTCTTCATTCAGGTGTTCGCTACTTGACAAGCAACAAGTAACAGCTCTCCACGTTTTCCAAGATATTGTTAATGATTTACAAACCTAATTAATAACCTGTTATAAATCATTTATAAAGCACTCATAAGAGAGGTCTTATTGTAAATCGCCACCCTTTAAATCATATTGGACATGCTGATGTGATCACACAGTCAAGGTGTAAATATGTCTCTGTAGTTCCGTCACGATTTTACTTCCTGACAGACAGTCTCAGGTCACCTCTACATGTTATGTATCAGTCCCCGTGCCCATGTCTAAACCCACCGTGCAGGATTTGCTTTCAATAATGTATAAAAGAGGGCACAGAGTTTGCATGTACTGTCAGTGCGAGGACATGATCTCTGACATGTGGAGCCTGTATGGGGCTCATGCTGAATGATAATGGCTTCTCCCACTTTGATGAATTATTAAATTCAAATTGTTTTGCAAACAAAACATATTTGTTAACACAATGAAATCTGGGCTGAAAGCTAGAGCTTTATCAATATTTAATTTTCACTGTAGACAACAATATAGCCTTTGGCCAGTTTCCGGTACATAATTAATGAAAGGGAAATATAACTAACTACATATAAAACGACTGCTGCTGTCACATGATATAGGTTTTAAGACTGCAAACCACTATGGCTCCTGCTATAGGCCTTCTACTGTTGGTTGATCACATGATGATCTCTCCATATTTGGGATTTTTTGATTGATTGAATATCAATGTCAGACTGCAATTACAGAATTATGCCTGTGATTGAGCCATTTTAATATTTGATTTACTGTTGAAAGGTTGCCCCCTCCTCTCATTTGCTTTCCCTGCATCTCTGGTATCAGAGTGAGAGAATGGTAAGTCGGCACAGTGAATATCAAATGGCTAATTGGGGTTGTCACTGTGGACCCCAGTGCACCCTGGGTGCCAGATGTGCTTGTCCATTGGTGTCAGCAGCAGGCTTTGTCACTGGGGTTTGCGAGGGTCTGCTGGGGTGGACAGACGGTGCGGAGGAGGTTGCAGAGCTGTCCCTCACTACTGTCTGCCACTCACGCTGTCTTTTTCTCTATTCATCACTGTCAGTAAAGTGCTGATGTTGGTATCTGATGACTATACCTATCCTTTGGTGTCATCGCTCATGCAACATGCGCTGCTGAAATAAATCTCCCAAAACACACCCTTTTGAATGACATCCTCCAATGAGTTATTTTGTAATGATACTGCAAACATTGGCTCAGTTTGCTACGTACAAAGAACACAGTTTGTCCCTGATGTATGCATCCCTGTGTAGCGTTTAGGTCGATAAATGCATGTAGCTTGGGAATTAAACTGAGAACTTTTTTGTGCTATTGATTGTTTGTTGCAGAGTGCTTTTCAAATGTGGCACAGTGTGTGGGAGACTTAGATAATAACATACAATATTGTGGAGGGTGAAGGTTGGCACCTTAAGCTTTTTTTTTTTTTTAAGTATTTTGTTCTGTTCCACATACTTGAGGATAATTAATAAAAGATGTTCTCATATGAAATGAGGAGAAGCACTTTGCTGCTAAATTTCAGGGGCACCTTCCAACATTTGCGTCTGCGTTTTAGACCTTGGCGAGCTCATTTAAACCTCTCTTCATTGTTTCCAGCAGAACCACTTAGGAGCACTGTGGTTGTGCTTGTTGCTATGAAGGACACAAGAAAGGGACATACTTGTTACAGAGAGGGAATCGTGTAAGATGAGTATGTCTGTGTGTTTATGCATTTGAGTCAGTGAAGGTTTTTGTTTGTGCCATGTGTTAAGTCATCTCTGCACCAAGGTTCATACAGTGTGTGTGTGTGTGTGTGTGTGTTGTGTGTTTTGAGGCAGCCAGCAGAGCAGGGGGAACATCTGCACACAGTGGCACAGGCCTTCTGCCTTTACACACGGCTCCTGCCGAGTAACGCTTCACGGCCTAGCAGGCTGTGACCTCCCAGAGGCTCCAAGGGAGCTCTTCCTCTTAAAAGCCAGCTGTGCCTCATACTTTCTGCCCGCCAAATATTCCACAGTCCAGCTGTTCACCTGAGAAGCATAGAGTACAGCCCTCCCTTTTATATTTTTGAAGAGCCATTGTGCAGGTTTAGGAGAGCATGGAGTATAGCACCTGCGATGCCTTTGTTGTTATTGCCAAAGCAACAAAAATGGCCTCTCATTTGGTTTTGGGAATATTTTAAAGCAGTCCACTTTGTTTTGTTTTCAGATAGGCAATAATACATTACATATGCATGAATATGTATCTTACAGGTGATCATTGTTTTCAGTAAGTTACTGAAACATCAACTCTTAGAAATATCACACATTTGTACCCTCAATGTTCCTTTCAATGAATTTGCATTTTCCTTGCTGTACATGATGAGCATGGTAAGCATGCTCCCAACAGGGAATATGGAGGATTATTTTTTATTTTTCAGTCATAGGAGGACTGTATGATATGGCCACTTGTGGACATGTGCTGGTGTCTAGTAAATAATCCATCAAGGCTTTTAATGATGCCAATCATTTTGACGGTGGGAATCGATGTGATGAATGAGATATATTTGCTGTAGAAAACATTTGAAATGCAGGACTTAACGACACTTGTATTGATTTTTTTTTCTTATTTTGATGTTGGTTCTGGGATAGTGTTGTTCAAAATAATATGCGCCATATCAAGGTAATAACGTGTTTCAAAGAACACCTGGAAGGTGGTCTGTTGAAGGTGGAAACATAATACAATTCATTCAGAGTTAAAAAATAAAACAGCACAGCACCATTATGAGCTGCTGGCATGAACTATCTTTCTATGTTACCTTACCATGAGTTTGACTAGATTTAAGTAGCATAGTATTTCCATAAATGTGATTTCTGTACAAGAATGAAATATTTCACATACAGCAGTGCAATTTTGAAGACAAGTGTCTTTTTCAAAAATGCCTATAGGGCAATAAGTACTAATATGTCATTCATGAAACAGACAGGAATGTGGGATGTGGTGAAATTTTTGTTATAACAAGGTGCTGCTGGCTCTGTCTGTGAAGTAATTCATATAAGCATTGAAAACGGAGCACACATAATTGTCTAATATGTCTATAACAGAGCAATTACTGGCCCACTGGGTACAATGGATAGAATACTTGTAGACTGACACTCAGCATAGGATTTAAATAGCCTCAATGTACAAACTGCACTTGAACAAAAAGCACAGGCATATCAGAGAACACAAATCTATTATACATGTTGATGTTTATTGGCAAAGAGAAAAATACAGTTTGATACTGACATAATGAATATGAAGATTCAAATAGACATTACAAATTCAGAAGTACGCTGTTGAATTACCTGGTAATAAACACTGAATCATATAAAGAAATGGTCATGCATCGAACAGACTATAGGCCTCACCTCACCTGCAGCTATGTGCTGACATGAACTTTGTGCTGGACTGTGCATTGTTCTGGGAGCTGGTTGTTTATTGATGTTACTGATAGCAGTGACTAACTGATGTTTCTTAACTGACTCCAATGTACACTGACTTTATTTCCATGCACACTGATATTCTGTTTTTCTTCTTTTTTTGACAAAGACAAAATTGCTAGTATGTTGTTTACATGACCAATATAAGTGAATGTTCCTCTCGTATTCCAGTTTACATGCAACTATTCATCTCCCGAATATAACCAGTATTTTGCTGGCGGCTACCCGCCCTTTTCTCCCTGTTGTTTGAACCCGAAGACCAGAAATAAATAGGTATATACTGAACATACATTCTTACTGGAGTAGATCTTTGTTTCAATTGCAGGTCAACCTAAACTTATATCATTTGAATGTTCTGTATATGAATCCTCCTAAAACCATAATAATACCAGCATATGACACGTCTTAGTTGGAAAATGTTCCATTCATAAAAAGGCTTAATTTAGGACATTCAAACCAAAAATAATTACATGACACCTGTCATATTTGGAATAAAGTCACTGAACTCTACACTTGGCAGTGACCATAAGGGGTATTCTTTGTTAATTGTGTTATTGACTTTAAGAATATTTTTGCAATACCTGAAAACAAGAAACATTTGCAGTAACAGCACTATGGACAATAAAATAACTACAATAATTCTAAAAAATTATGGCTAATAAAGCTTTTAGAGCTCCATGAGAAAAGAGTATCTCAAGAGTGCATTTAATTTAAAAGCTTCATGCGGAGTAAAACCAGTTCTGCTGACTTTTGTGTGCATATGAGTAACATCTAAGGTTAAATAGTAACTAGTCTATGTCCTATACACCAGATTAACATGACAAGAGATGTGAGGTGTTGGTAACTTTCAACAGCAGTACTTTACAGATGACCGAAAGAGGTAATTTTGCAGTTGCAGGAAGACACATGCCTTTCTTTTTAAAGATATGTTATGTTTCAATCACACTGAAGAAATATTTAAACAAAGTACATTGAAATGAATGTAAATTTCACCCCACCTTTAAAGAGCCACTTAGGATGGAGCTTTGTGTTCACATTTTCTATCAGAAATTAAGTAGTACAATGAAGCTGTAACAGAGGATTTCAGATTAGCACTTACCAAAGCAATCAGCTCAACTGTGTCACCTCAATTTCATCCGAGGCTGAAGGGACAGTGAAAGAGTAGAGAGAATCACCCTCATAGTTCTCTGTGAGATGGGAAGTTAAGAGTTGCAACCTCACAGTGATTGATGACTACCATGGCAGTGATATATAGTGTGCCCCCATCCCTGCCCTATAATTTATGAGCAAGCCAGTTTAATTTGTCTTTTGCTTAATTTGGCTCATATATATGACGTATGAATCATGTTCAGCAATTGACGGCTTATACTGTACTGTAGTGCAGGCTGACTGAAACATGTCTTTTGGCGAAGACACTGTCACTATCATCTGTCCAATCTACATAAGCTGACAATTAAACTAGTAAGTGAAAATGGCACCTTCCCAATGCAATTTTAATGAGAATCTTTTTGAGTAAAGGATTCTGTTCATGAGGAACGGGTAATGTGCTGCCTCTGGTTTCCACCTCTATGGCAGACATGGTAAATGTACTTTAATTAGCTTCACCATGACTAGTCATTGTCCATATTTGAACTAAACATTAATGTCTGTGGAGGTTCTCTGCCATCCAGGTCATCGTATCCAGTGTGGTTTTCTTCTGGCGACTGGACTGGTTGTTCGGATTGAAGACATTTCCCTACCTATCCAGGTACAGTAGCTTCTTCAGTTCTAACTGGTGTAATGCGGAAATCCAGAATTTATACTCAGTGACTCAAGATTCCACCCTTTCATCCTAGGAATTGTTAGTTTCACCAAGCTGACAGGCACATAAAGAGTATTCTTCTAATGTCTATCTACCTTTCTTCAACCAAGAAGCTGTGTCTGCCACCCTTGGAACACCACCTCCAAGGAGTTCAACCTGGCCAAAAGAATGTACGAGCCCAGACCTCAGCCACGAAGAGACAGATACTTGGGCAGATTGTGAACATTACAACATCAACATTGCTTGTACCCAAGAGAAAAAAGTAGCCATGCAAGATGAAGAGATTCTTTAAAAAGGTCATGAATTGATCCTGTTGGAACAGAAGTTCACCCATCCTGGGCTGGGCTTTGTAACAGGATCAAGGTTGCTGAATGACGTTATTAGTAATAGCATTGCCACCGTGGCCCTATCCTTTCCAATGAGAAATGGCAGTACCACCAAATGCTGCATTATTATAATTTATGACCCAACAACAGAAAGAGCTCAAGATAACCCCTCCCTGGTGGTCATTCTGCAACAAATGGAGTAAAGCCATTACAATTCCATTAGATAGCTGTTATTTGTGTATGACGATTTCAATGCCAAGGTGGGAAAATGCAGACAGACTATAATGCAGGACTCAATCTATGTATGGGCTCTTATGGAATGGGCAAAAGAAATAGCAATGGGGAAGCACTGGCCTCTTTCATTAGTGCTAACAATCTTTTTCCAATTAACACAAGTTTTAAACATCCTGACCGCCAATGTACCACCTGGGTCAGATACATTGCCAGGTCCAAGGCAACAGCTGAACCCAAAGCAACAATTGCAATCTTTAACCAAATAGATTTTGCGCTGTGTAAATCAAATTGCAAACCGCTGCTAAAAGACCCATACACTAATGGAGGTGCAAACCTCACCTCTGACCATAAACCAGTGGTCATTTGAATCAGAATGGAAATCATATGGCTTACATGTCACATAAGAGATACAAAAGCCAATATAATCTTGCAAAGCTCACCAGCAACCCTTATGCTGAAGTCAATGGGAAGAAAACTTAAGACTACGCTATACCAAAAAGGCCAAAGTGAAAACAAGGCCACGTACTGTATAAAAAGGACGGAAGAAAATTCTGTGGAAAATGACCAAATGTTTGAATGTGCAATCATGAGCGGAGACTCCTTAACACATGAGATCTACACCACAGAGAATTGTTCTAAGATTTTCGAGGCAGTTTGTGCATTTAAAGTTGGAGGCCCCACACCTCCTGTCTTGGTACATGATGCCAACATTGCAACTGATGGGCGAAAGGCAGATGCAATTGAAGAATGGTTCAAAAACAGTTCACAGACCCAGAAGGAGAGCAACTAGAACCATTTCAAGGTAATCCCAGGTCACAGGACATACCATTCACAGAGGATGAAGTGAAGACAGCCATCAAAACCCTGAGAAATGGGTGCTCACCAGGCCCTGATGGAATCAGTAATGAACTATTCAAGTGTGGGAGTGATTTCATAACTCCACCTATTTCAACAATCATTAATTATTTGAACACCACTATCCAACTGAAGTGTTAGGCCAAGGAACCCCACCAAACAAGCAAAAAAATAAACCCAGCCAGTCCGCCTGCTAATCTATGCCCCATTGTCCTTCTGAATAGCATATAGAATATGTTGTCAACTGTATCACATCAGAGACAAAATCAGCATCTATACTTAACACTTTTAGTGTTGTTATTTTTTGTAGACAGGCGTAGGTTTATTTACCTTGACATGTTTCGACAACTTCCTGTTGTCT
>JAQQAE010018994.1:0-11045 GCA_029823295.1 Pseudamia nigra | reverse complement strand
CCCCACGCATTAGAATGAGGCTCCATAGGAAGCCAAATTAGGGTCACATAGAAAAAAACCCTCATATGCACAGTTAGCAGACAGTTACCACATTAACAAAGCAGAGCATCAGAGAGAGTTGGGGGCGTGTGTGTTTTTGTGCTGGGATCGGTAATTTTACCTCCACTTTCGCTGACCTCCCCTGGGGAGCGCCACAAGGCTCCATTCTTGGTCTACTTTTGTTGTCCTTATACCTTTTGCCACTTGGGGTGTTCTTTCGGAAGCACAAGATTTCTTTTCATTTGTATGCCGATGATTGTCAAATCTATTTCGCGCTAAAGTGAACAGGTGCATCCACTACTCAGCCTCTCCTTGACTGTCTTGATGACATCAGGAGTAGGATGGCTCTGAATTTTTAAAACTTTAATGAGAAAAAGACAGAAGTCATTGTTTTTAGACCTAGTAGGTCCAGTAGTCCTCCTGATGCTGACCTTTCTTCGCTGCCCCCCTACGAGAAGTCTGTCATCACTAATTTAGGGGTTAAAATTGACGCTGCTTTAAAACTTGATAAGCATGTTATTGGGATAGTACAATCCTGTTTTTTACATCGCAGGCGTCTTTCTAAAGTGAAACCCTTCTTGTCAAAATGGAATCTTGAAACAGTAATCCACGCTTTTATAACGTCCTGTTTGGATTACTGTAATTCACTGCTGGCTGGAATCAGTCAGGCTTCTTTGTCAAGGCTCCAGCTGGTTCAGACGCTGCAGCCAGACTTTTAACAGGTACTAAGAAGCGAGAGCACATAACTCAGGTTTTAGCCTCCCTCCATTGACTTCCGGTTCATTTGCGAATCAGTTTTAAAATTCTTTTATTTGTTTTTAAGTCTTTAAATGGCCACGCCCCTTTCTATCTGTCTGATCTGCTGCACCCTTACACCCCCTCTCGGTCTCTCGGGTCTTCTGACCAGATGCTGTTACAGATTCCAAAGTCACAAAGGAAACTTAGAGGGGAGCTTTTTCAGTTCCGGGTCCTAAACTCTGGAATGACTCCCTCTGCACATCAGACCATCTCCTTCAGTTGCTGCTTTTAAATCTCGTTTAAAAACACACTTTTATTCCCAGGCTTTTTGATCCAGAGTGACACACTGTCTATGTTTTCTATTCTTTTTATTTTGTTTCCTTTTAGCTGTTTGTGTTTTTTAATTCCCCCTGTTTTTATCTAATTTGTATATATATAATATATATACATTTTATTATCTTGTTTTATCTCTGTTCCTGTGTTTGTTTTTATTGGCTTTTTCATTGTACAGCACTTTGGTCAGCCTTGTTGTTGTTTTTAAGGTGCTTTATAAATAAAGTTGGCATGGTGTGGTATGTAGTAAAACTCGCTGGATGCATTGTGTCGTATCAGTTCCGATAGGCCGCCCTTCCTATATACATGGTTATGGTTATAATATGGTTACATCCTGTTTTTGACTGCAAGATGTCGTCCAGAATGACACTAATATATACAGTCTATGGCACTTCTGTCCTCAAAAAGTTGAGCCATTTCTGTTAATCTTTCAGTGTTTTTTGTTGCATTCTGTTCTTTTTCTATTCTTTCGCCACATGAGCTGTACTGGTGCTAGAGCGCCCCCACAATTTCCAGTGGCACTGCACCGGTTTCTACATTAAGGATGGAGCCATAAGTCCCTCAAAAAAGTAATACACGCTGAGACCGGAGGGAACGCCCCCTCTGCATGAGTATGTGGACTTATAAAGTATAAATGGGCCTTCACTGGTGGATAGGAGAGGAAATTTTGTCTTGTTTTCAGATTTAGGTTGACAATCAAAGTAGTGTAAAAAAATTTCCCCAAATATGTGAACAAAATAATCCACAAAACTGAACAAAATACTAAAGAAAGTCAACAAAGATGAACAACACAAGCTGTGAAATTGGTGGGAAATTAATGAAGCGCTTAAGAAAATATAGAAAGTGAACAACGTCGTCAACGAAACCAGAAAAAATCATAAAAGAATCAAGGAAAGGCGTAAAACAGAGAAGAATAATCCATAAAATAATCATAAATGACCAAAACGTGAACCAATGTAAGCAACAAAATGAACAAAACAGATCACACAAGGAACCAAATAATCAAAAAATGAACAAAAAAGTCAAGAAAATTATCAGAATGGGGGAAAAAATCCATAAAGTAAGCAAAAAATTAACAAAAAAATGTAGAAAAATGAGTAAAGATTAAGGGAAAATTAACAAAATAACCAAAAGACCAAAAATATATGTGGATAGATTAGTGTAAAACATATACAGTAGTCACCAGTCAGACATACTGCATCTTTAGGAAGTTATGATACATCAATTTGTAATTTCCAAGTTTTTATATAAACATCTTTCCAAGATATTGAGGTGGGGGCGTCATTTCTAAAGCTTTCTGAAGTTACCATATATGGTTCCTTGCCCAATAAAGGTCACTCAAACCCCAACACGGCAGTGACGGAGGAAAACATCCACATCTGTGAATCAAACGTGGATCTCACACACTGGTTTCACATCAGGACCGGTGTTATCCTCACCAAAGAATACGAGCAGGCACATGCTGATGGCCAGGATGGAGCTGGGGCTGAGAGCGGCCACTCGGTGACCTTTGACCTGGCCCAGTTCACAGCGCTGACCTCTGAACCCTTCCTGACACCGACACCAGAAGCTATCAGGAGACAACGCCTGGCAGATGCCACCATTTCGACAGGAAGAGGGCGCACAGGGAGATGGGGCACAGCTCTGCTGACCGGAGTCGTCCGTTACGGTCACCTGGCCGCCGGGGCACCTGGGAATCGGAGGAAATGGGTAAAGATACAGGCTGCGCCCCGGATCTGACGTCCGTGGTGTGTAGGCAGATGGGATGCGAGGTTGTCATCTACCTGCACTGGTGTTTCCTCCACAGGTCGATGCAGCGCAGCGGGCTTCGACACGGCTCTGATCTGCAGGCGTTGCTGGAGCATCCGGAGGTGATGCCTCGTCTCTCCAGGACTGTCACCAAATCCCGACTCAGACCATCCAGAGGGAGGGGCTGACCATTAAAACGAACGTCCTGAAGACAACCTGAGGAATGAGACAACAAGGTTAATTTAAACAGATATTAAGAATGAAGTCACATCGACAGTTTGTAGGTAAATGTGACAGAACGAGTCCTGTTTTCTCTCTGCAGTGGAGTTGTGATGCGGCATTCGGAGGAGGTAAAGAGTGGCAGGTTAAGGATTTGTCGACAATATAAAAGGAACAAAAATGACAGGACTAATCCTTCAGCTGTGCAGACGGGATTCAGTTACACTGCTCGTCCAAAAAGTTACCCACTCAAATATTTCTTCCTGTTCTTGGGGCTGTTCTCAAGGTTCTCCACAGTCAGTGCACGTCCTCTTTCACCACACCCATAAATCTCCTCTTTGGTTTTCAGCTGCATCTTTAACTTCCTTCTAGTGTCCTCCAAAAGTATTGGAACAGAGACGCCAATTCCTTTATTTTTGCTGGATACTGAAAACATTTGGGTTTGACATCAAACAATGAATATGAGACAAAAGATCAGTATTGTTTTCAGCTTCTATTTCCAGATATTTTAATCAAAATCAGTTAAAGAACTTACGAGACAGCATTGTTTGTAATGAAAACACCAAAATTTTAGGTGAGCAAAATACATGAAAGTGAATAATACTTAATATTTAGTTGCAAATCCTTTACTTGCAATAACTGCATGGAACAGTTTGACATCACCAAACTTTTGCATCTTCCTTTGTGATGCTTTTCCAGGTTTTCACCACAGTCTGTTTCAGTCCTAATCTCCACTACCCTTCCTTAGCACATGTCCAAAATATCTCAATCTGCTTGTTCCTAATCCTGTCCATCGTCATCGCAAAGAGCGTGTTCAGCTTGACCACATCCCGACTCTAAACCATAGATCTTATCTGGTCTCACCACCGCCTCGTAAACCTTCCCTTTGCCAGTGTGGTCCCCCGTCACTCCTGACACTGTTCTCCATCCACTCCATCCCATCTGTACTCACTACTTCCAACCTCCATTTCTCTGAGCAGTTGACTCATGTACCTTCTCCTTCACATTCATCGACCTTCGAGATGCTCACCCTGAAAGTCAGTTTTGTCCCCTGTGTTCACTCCGTTTCCGACCATCACGCTGGCCGGGTGGACCACCAGCTCCCTGTGGTTCCCGAGCCGGGCCTGGACTTCCCGGGAGCCGCCTCCCTGCTCCAGGCGCAGCGTGAACAGGTTGTCATGGCGACCAAGGTTGACCAGAACCCACTGTCCGATGTCAACGCGCAGCCCGCGGAGCTGCAGCGAGTGGGCGCCGTCGCCCAGGTTGGACCGAACCGACAGGAGACCATCCACGATCTGGAACATGAGGATACAGAGTGTAAAGTGGTTAAACGTTCTGATCACGCTTCAGGTCACATTCAGAGTCATTTCAGATGCTGACTGACTTCCAGTATGATGTACTCGTTGGCTTCCCGGGATGTGACGGAGAGCAGGGTCCCCGAGGTGGATCGGGTTCGGAGGAGCAGCTGGATGTTTGTTCGTCGGGAGCTGCCGCCTCCTCGGAGCTGGAAACGAGCCACGCTGTTCACGTCGAAGGAGAATTCTGGGACGGCTGCAGAGAGGAGGAAGCGTCACACGGTCAGCTGTATGAGTCACAAAATTTGAAACGGAGTGATCTGCACTTTACATGACCAGTCAAAAGTTTGGACACGTCTCGTCCTTCTGGGTTGGTTCTTTATTTGTATTATTTTCCACATTATCCATTAATACTGAAGCCATTGAAACTGGGAAAGAACACATATGGAAAATCAACAGAAATGAGCAAGGTAAGAAACAAAATGAAAAAAAAAAACAGAACTGAAAATGAACAAAATATACAGTAAATCAACAAAAAAATGAACAAAATAACTGAGAAAATTTGCAAAATAAGAAACAATTCAACAAAAATGAAGAAAACAATCAAGGAGCTGAGCAAAAATGAAGAAAATCATCAGAAAAATGAATAGAAATAAGCAAAACAAGAAGCAAAATGAAAAATATAATCTAGAAAATGAACAAAGTGAGGAAAAAAAACCCAAAAAAGTCATCATTATTATGCCTGTTTGATATTCCATCCATCCATTTATTATTTTGGATATTTTGACTGAAAATGAACAAAAAACGGAAAAAATAAAATAGAGTCAAGAAATTGAACAGAAATGATAAACACGGGAAGCAAAATGGAAAGGAACAAACAGAATCAACAAAAATGAAGAAAATAACCAAGGCGCTAAACAAAAATGAACAAAATAATCAGGAAAATGAAGAAAATCAGAAGAAAAATAAACAAAATGATTAAGAAATTGAACACAAATAAGCAAAATAAGAAGCAAATTTTAAAAAAATTAAGGAAATAATCCAGAAAATGATGCAATGAACAAAAAAGACAAGTTATTTTGCTTGAAAATGAACAAAAAAGGGTTAAAATATAAAATATAATCAAGAAATTGAACAGAAATGTTCAACATGGGAAACAAAATGGAAAGGAACAAATAAAATTGACAAAAATGAAGAAAATCAGAAGAAAAATGGAAAAAAGATTAAGAAATTGAACAGAAATAAGCAAAAGAAGAGGCAAAATTTAAAAAAATTAAGAAAATAATGCAAAAAACAAAGAAATGAACAAAAAAAGAGAAATAAACATGAAAATATAATCAAGATATTGAACAGAAATGGTCACCATGGGAAACAAAATGGAAAGGAACAAATAAAATCAACAAACTAATCATGAAAATGAACAAATAAAGAAGAGAGACTGAAGGAGACAGTGTGTCCAGACTTTTGACTGACGGTGTACGTAGGGATGACGGCATCGCTCGTCTCCCTCACCTTTGTCACACTTGTGTCCGGTGAATCCCGGATGACACTCGCAGCTGAAGGAGCCCCAGTCTGCGAGACAGGAGGCGTGGACGCCGCAGGACGGACCGGCCGACGTCACGCACACGCCGTCCGTGAGGCGACAGCCGGGGGCGCCGTCCACGCTCTCACCCGCAGACGCCAGGTCGTACACCTGAGGAGGAAGAACAGGACTCGCTGAAACTCCTCTGGTCTTCTTTTATGTTTACAACCAGTGACAGCTGCTTTTACACATGAATCTATCCGACATGAAACCTCGTGTGTGTGTTTTCATCCTGCTTTGTTGATTCCGGCAGAAATTCAAAACACATCCAGACTTTAAGACGCCGTGACAGCACAAAAAGCTGCTGCTGCACAGCTGCCATGGGAAAACAACAGGCTGTTTACAGTGACATTCAGCACATGTCACATTCAATCTGACTGTTTCGGGCTTCACCTGGAGGCGGTCACATGACCGGATCACATGACTGTACCCACACAGACGGTTTGGCAGAATACACCGAGACCTGCTTCGTCTATGCTCCTTTAGTCTGGTTGTAACGAGTGAATGTGAACCGGCAGCAGCTTGTTTCTGCTTCAGGAAACAAACCTGATCATGAAGGTTGAACATGTTTGAGGAGCAGAATTAGTTTTCAGTGTAAAATGACAAAGGAACCACAGTAGCTGAAGATCTGGTGAACTGTGCTGATGCAACGTGGTCTGACCAGTCCACATGGACTATTGTTTGTGTGACTCATGGACGTCGTGTCCTCCGGGATAAAGAGGAAAAGGACCATCCAGATTGTTATCAGACATCAGATAAGGTTGATGGTATGGGGGTGTGTTAGCGCCCCCCATGGGTGACTTGTACATTTGTGAAGGCATCATTAATTCTAAAAGTTACAAACAGGTTTAGGATCAACATATGCTGCATCCAAGCAACATCTTTATCATCAATGTCCCTGATTATTTCAGCGAGACAATGTCAAGACACATTCTGCACGTTACAACAGCGTAGCTTCATAGTAAAAAGAGTGGGGGCACTTGATGGACCGCCTGCAGTCCACACCTGTGTCCTATTGAAAATGTGTGATGCATTATGAAGAACAAAATATGGCATTGGAGACCCTGGACTGTTGAGAAACTGAAGTTGTACATCAAGCAAGAATGGGATAGAATTCACCTACAAAGCTTCAGCAATTAGTGCCGTCAGTTCCTAAAAGCTTACTGAGTGTCCCAGTTCCAATGGAACGTATTGTTAAAAAAAAAGACAACAGAACACGGCAGCAAACGTGACCCCCTCCCAACTCTAATGGAACATGTTGTTAAAAGGAAAGGTGACTAAACACGGCAGTAAACGTGACCCCGTCCCAGCTCTAATGGAATGTGTTGCGGGCATCACATTCACAATGAGTGAATATTTACAAAAAACAATAAAGTTTATGAGTTTGAACATGAAATACACTGCCTGGCCAAAAAAAAGGTCACCACCTGGATTTAACTAAGCAAATAGGTACGAGCCTCCCATTGGATAATTTCTGCATGGGTGATTATGTTTCAGCTGGTAACAAGTGATATAAGGATAGTGGGGAACCATCATGTTCGAAGAAGAGATGTGGTTGGAAAAAAAATCTTGAATGATAATGACCATCACCCATGTAGAAATTATCCAATGCGAGGCTCCTACCTATCTCATTAGTTAGATCCAGGTGGTGACCTTTTTTTTGGCCAGGCAGTGTATCTTGTGTTTGTGGTGGATTCCGTTGAATATATGTTGAAAAGGATTTGAACATCATTGTGTTCTGATTTATTCACATTTTACACAACGTCCCAACTTCACCGGAATTGCATTTTGCAGATTTTTGCATTTTTTTCGTACCTGACTGTCCACCTGCAGGTTACGGATGCAGCCGCTGAAGCTTTTGTAGCGACGGTGAACAGACATGTCCTTCACTCCGCCCAGCTGCAGAGGCTGGAAGACGTTTAGGTACCTGAGGAGGAAGAGGAGGAGCAACATGTCAGAGGATCTGGCAGGATGAAGAAGACAGAACCGAAGGAGGAGGAGGAGGAGGAGAGGAAAACGGAGAGCAGGAAGGAAAGGAGCAAAACGCTTGCTTCAGTTCTCACCTGTGGTTTCCAGGTGTCTCTCCTGCAGCTCTGCAGCCGGACTGGTCCACCTCCTGAGCGTCTCCTCCGACTCCCTCCGCCTCGTTCACCGCGGCCCCTCCACACTGATCCAGGACCAGCTGCACAGACTGAGCATGACATAGACTCGTTGGACATGCATGCAGAACCCAGTCATTCATTAGCCATGTTCATTATGGAGAAAATGAAAAGTCAAATCTGCAGTGATGACAAAATCCTGACACAAAGTCAAAGCCACGTGCAGTAAATCAGTAAAATACCTTACTCTGCATATTTGTTTTCCTAGTGTTTTGACTGAAAATAAGCAAAAATACACCCAAATCAACAAATAATGAACAAAATGACCAAGAAAATGAGCGGAAATTAACTAAACAAGAAACAAAGTAATGAAGGAACAAATGAAAATAATGAAGGAGCTGAACAAAAATGAAGAAAACAAGAAGAAAAATTAACAAAACTAATTAAGAGAATGAACAGAAATGAGCAAAATAAGAAGTAAAATGAAGACTAACAAAGGAAACAATCTAGAAAATGAACAAAGTGAACAAAAACAAGAAAATGAATAAAAAAGGAGAGTAAATCAAGAAATTGAGCAGAAATGTTCGAATGGAAAGGAACAAATAAAATCAACAAAATAATCAAGAAAATTAACAACAATCAGACTGTAAAATGAACATAAATAAATACAAATGAACAAATGAAAAAAGGATGAAATAAGACAATAAAATACAGAAAGCAATAAAAGATGATTTTGTAAAACATGGTCAGATGTTTTGCCTCGTTTTGAATAAAACCAGAAACCTGATGTGTGGCGTCTAAACGAATCCTCCGTTATTCGAACGGCGCGTCTCTCGTCTCACCTTTCCATCGCTGATGACGTCCAGACGGTGCCAGCGTCGGTCAGTGACGGAGGATTTGTTCGGGAGCTGCAGTGTCAGCGTTCCCGATCCGTGGTTGATGCTCAGAGCTGGAATGCCGTTTCGCAGCTCTGCATCAGAACAGATTAATAATTTGAGATTTAGTGCAAGTTATTTTTATTTGCAAACAAAAGCAGAGTAATTTCGGGAAAACCAAACAGATCACAGTCAATATTATGAACCCTGGTCCTGATGTCGCACAGTGTGTGTGAACTGGAGGTAAAACTGAATGTCTGTTTTTAATGCAGTTCAGCCTGAGGGCCTCCAAGATCACCAGCATCCAGTTCGACCTTCCTCCTGCTTCTCTGGCTCTTTTGATGATATGATGCAATGTAGATGGTGGATCATTTTATATTTAGGAACATTTTTCTGAAACTATCTCTCTAAAATGCTCCTTTTATACCCAGTGGAACGATGCAAAGTTTCCCTAGGCATAGGTTTCCACCTCAGAGGAAAATACTGATCACACATACTGGAGGATGTGGGCATGGTTTGTGAAACTTTCCCTCATCAATGTAATGCGGTGCAGCTGTGTGTGGTGAGTTAATTTAAACAGCTGTGTGAATGTGGGAAACTCTCGGACACAGGAGAATGGATTGAGAATGCAGCTTGTGAACACAGCAGCAGAACACGGCTCAGACAGATTCAGATTTGAGCACTCGGAGAAACCCGGAGAGGGTTTTGACACCAGCAGCTCGACAGAGTGGAAGCAGAGCTGAGAGAACTGAGCCACTTACTTACGGACAAGAAGCATTAGACTTTTAAATCCCACGCTGACACTGTTTGTATATATTCACCTTTTAAAAACTCTGAACTACGTACATTACTCAGCGACCCCTAGCGCTGGGTGCGACACAGACCGGGGAGACGGAGGCTGGCGGCCAAGCATGGGGTCCAGACCCAAGACATGTGATGGAGAGTTTTGTAAATACACACCTGCATCCTCTGATTCAGGATAGAGCAAAGACACCACCCAGGGCTAGTATAGCACATAACTCAGGTCCTGAACACACATAGGGTTTGATGAGGTTTTAGTTACGGGGATTTATCTTGGTAGCTCAGCGAACAGGCTCGGACCGAGGCATCGGAGAATGGAATCATAACATTTGTCAGCTAACTGGGAGGTGAACTGTAACACCCAGTCATGCTACTTTCAGTTTGATATGTGCCAGTCTTTTGTTGCCTTTGTACCAAATCTTTTGAGATGTGCTGCTGCCATCAACTTCAAAATGAGCTAATATTTTCTAGCTCAGTGTAAATATGCTTTGCTACGGTGGCGTGTTGTACATTTCCATCAGTTTGGACTCAATGAGATGCTGCATGTCTCTTTAGGGCCACGGGTTGACGACCTCTGGAAAACATTGCCTTATACAAAGACAATGACCTGCTGTGTCATGTGACCTCTGTGTCTCACTGTATAAACTCTACATCGTGTATCATTATGGGATGTGTAAGTGTGACCTGATGAGCGTCACCTTATCGAATGTTAAAATGGGAACAGCTTCACAGTGATCAATGCTGTGTCCGCCTTTGATTTTCCCCTCGTAGCCACAGACCCGCTTCGATTATTACATAACTTTAATGCCACCACATTATGCAGGACGCACTTGAAAGGCCACGTTCGGCCTAATCCATGATCTCCACTGGAGCACCTCTGGGAGCTGACATTCAAGTTTATGACGCTGTTCACCCGCTGAGGGGGTGATTGGACGGTTAGAGGATTCATTCAGGCTTTGTGCTGGTGAAAAGGATGCGTTTCCAACAGCTCTGTGAGATTAGAGCGCTGCACATTCAGCTTTTAGGAAAAAAGGAGCCGCAAATCTGCAGCCCCACAGCAGAAACATCACACTTAAATTCAGCAAAGAACTTAAATGTCTGTAAAAGACTGATGCAGGTTTAACTAGAAGTCGCTCATCAACGTCCTGCAGAACCTCAAACACATTATAAATGTTCATTTATAGAGCTGACTAGTGCAAACATTTTAAAGACAACACCAGCAATGAGTAATAGTGTCAACTGTTCAGGTCAGTAACTATCCATCCATCTTCTACCCCTTAATCCTCGTGACAGTCGGGGGGGGGGGGGGTGATGG
>JAQQAE010018993.1:0-11046 GCA_029823295.1 Pseudamia nigra | reverse complement strand
TCGTTTCCATTAGACTGAACCACTTCTAATCGTGTCTTGCGGCTCCATCCAGCTCCCTCTGAATTCTGTCTCAGTCAACAGACACAGAAAAGTCTGCACTTCGGATTCGATCTCACTTTGCTGCTGGTAGACAATGCTCAATCCTTCTCTGCTCACATGAGCCACCTAGTGGTTGCTGCTGCGCACTGCAGCTACTGCTGGAAAAATGATCCCCCCCGCCCCCCCCCCATCTACAACACCGCGGTGTTATTGCCGTGGCAGTAGGGCCAAATGAAACCCGCTACATCTGTATCTGTCTACCTGTTTGTTTAATGGACAGACAAAGCTACATCATTCAATATCACACAACTGTCTTGCTCTTTTGGAATCATAATGACAAGTGGAATCATCCAAAGTTTACATCTCCCTTGAAATTTTGGCCTGGTAATAAACACACAAGTTGACACATGTACCGCATTTTCCTGATTAGAAGTCATGTTTTTTCGCATAGTCTGGCGAGGGGAGCGACAAATACATCGGAGCGACTTCTATTTTGAATAAATTCGACTATAAGGTGTTTGACACACTGACAGCTGCTAGAGGTGGAGAGCCGTGAGCTGTCCCTTCTGCGCCTGACATGCGTTCCCCGAACAGATGCGACCTGTTCTGCAGAGTGACTTATACACGTTTTTTTCTTCTTCATTATGCATTTTTTTGGCTCGTGTGACTAACATACCGTAGCGACTTTTCACCCGGAAAATACGGTAGGTTTAAATAGGTATTAAGGGTAAATGTCCACACCTGTGACCTGCTTGCTTGTGATTAGTGATTAGCAACTGAACTCTCAAAGGACCTGAAAGAAGGCGTTGAAACTTTATAAAACAGGAAAAGGATCTAAAAAGATATTGACAGATTTGAGTCAGTCGTGTTCAAACTCTGATAAAGAAGTGGGAAATGAAAGGTTCTGATACCAAGCCACAGTCCAACACAGATTTCAGCCACACCTACTGGGAAAATTGGATTCACAGAAAAAACACAAGTAACTTCAGCTAATGTAAGGCTTCTCCACAGAAATGTGGTTTAACAGTTTTAAGATACACAATAAAGAGGCAAAATGGGCTACACAGTTGAGTGGCCAGGAAAGCCACTATTAGACTCATGTCACAATAAAGCCTGCTTATGATGCACCAAAGAGCACTAAGACAAGCTCCAAAACTTCTGGAAAAAAGTAGTAATGTAGTAATGACTTTCTTCTGGCAACTCGACTGTGGCTGGGGAGCAAAGGTGGTCGCTATCATGAAAACAGTTCCTAAGGTTCATAAAACACAATGCCAAAGCAATCCCTGTTCAACTGTTGTTTTTGTGGGTCATGGATGGACTGCAGTTGGTCATCGGACTTAACATGGACTGCAACACTTGATAGCGAGTTACGCGGAACCTTGAACGTCTCTCAGAGGAGAAAGGACTAGTTCCAGTTTGGAAGAAAAAAATCCATGATGTATGAGGCTTGTCCTTATTTTTTATCCATTCAATATCCATAATACAAAACCTAAAATGAGATACTAACTTTACTCACTTGCAGAGGTGGGTAGTACTCAAGTACATTTACTCCTCTACAAGTACTTGAGAAGTTCAAATAAACATAACTGTGAAAGTAGTTGTTTTGCAGAATCTGTTACCGTTGCGATGTACTTACTCAGTTACATTAAGCCACAGCTCAATGAGTAAAAAAAGAAAAACTTAACTAAATAATCACATAAATTTTAAAAATGAAGAAAGTAAGCAAGTAAATTCACAAAATGAATAAACTATGTAACAAAATGAACAAGAAATAAAATAATCAAAATAAGCAAGAAACTTTAAAAACTGAGCAAAATAGGCAATTATAAAATGAACATAGCACAAATGAACAAAATAAGCATTACTGAAGAAAATAATCAAGTGAATTTAGAAAAATTAACAATATAATCAATAAATTGAACAAAATCAAAATAAGTAGCAGAATGAGTAACGGGGAGATATTAAGCAACAACAGTGGTAAAACAAAAATCAAAAAAGTTTAAAAAAGAAGGAAATAAGCAACCAATCTGAACAAAAACATAAAAATGACCAAAATGCCTGTTTCAATGCAGTGTTTGAGACTGAAATAAATTCCACACTGCTTGAGTAGCTTCTTTTTAGACAATCTTTTACTTTTACTCAAGTACTTCTTTATGAGTACTTCTACTTCTACTTGAGTCATTAGAGATTTAAAGTAATGGTACTTTTCCTTGAGTTCCATTTCTGTTTACACACCATTGCTCCCTAAGGATCCCTAGAGACAAACACCAGATAGTCATCCAGTGCAATTCACTACTATTTATTACTACCTATTATTTCATTAGCTGGTCCATCATGTTACATTAAGTCTATTATGTAATTATTCAATGATGAGGAAATTTTGGAGGACGTTTCATTTACAAAATCCACATCTGCATATCGGATGTCAAAATACAATACTTTGAACATGTCTGAACCATTTTACTTGAAACTTGCCATGGTCATTGATTACTTGAATATGTCCATTCTATCAACTTTTTGAGGAATATGTAGGGCTACTGCTTGTAAAACCAGTCAAAATTCTGCTATTCAGTGCCTCTACTTATATATATCTGAGAGGTCTCATTTTATAGTATTATAGGAGACATACTGTGCATTTTTCTGGCATTATATTTAAAGTTTCTGGACCATAAACATGATATAAATGCTGCAAAATTCCTGCTGATTTCTTTTCCCCTCTCTGAACCTCACCTGAAAAAAATCCCATTCTGGTCCCTCCCTGTTTCTCATTCTGACTGGTTTGTTTTTCTGAGTGATAGCACAGTTGGACCAATCAGAGTTAACGGGGTGTGGCTTATTCAAACAAGACAAGACACTGATAGGGACTGGTGTGAAGTGAACCATGCTGAGAGCTGCCCCGGGTCCAAGTGGGCTGGGCCTAGGCCTCAGGCAGGAGAGGTGATTGACAGGAGATGGACTTCCTGGCAGATTCAGCTGATGGGATCAGAAAATCTCTGTGCACTATTTATCCCTGAACTGACGGTGTTAATATTGCACTATTATTTAGGGCCAGAGAACATGATTTGTCATGTTAAAAACCACAGAAGCTTGATTTTTTTCATGATGTGCCTCCTTTAACAATGTGGATATATCCCTAAAATCATTCCACACTGTGAGCTTAGTACATGTGGTGTCGTCAGGCATTGTAACTTGACAAACTGATCACAATGTCTTCACTATAAACTTTTAGAACGGGAAGAAAAACTGTACAGACAAGATTAAAGGACTGAAAGTGCTTTAGGAAACAGAGAGCTTGTAGTGAAGGAGCTCATCCACGGTCATTATTTGATATTCAAAGGGGTTAAATCCCAAATGGGCTGCCTATTCAGTGTGCCAAAGCCGGTTGGTGGATAATAGGCACAAAAACAGGCAGCCCGATATTCACAGTGGACACCTGAAGTCAGCCGCAGTGTTTGTGTATGTGTGTGAGATAGACAGAGAGGAATAGTTAGGTAAAAAGACAGACAGGCTGCCAAGAGAGATAAAGCGGAGGAGATGCATGGCTGAATAACAAGAAGGTAGACCAAGAGCGATACAGAAAATGAACAATAGGTGTTGGAAAGCGCGAGACAAGACTAATGAGTCTTAAAAACAGACTTGAGATGAAGAGAAGCCAATACAGAGTCATTGCCTTGACAAAACTTTATGAAACACAAGGTATGAAGATGAAGTACACTCTTAATTGCCTGTGCTTCATGCCTTGCTGAACTGCACTGCCTTTTCATCTTTTTAAAAGGCAACACAGCTTATACTTGATGCTTAATGAGGAGGACTTCATGACAATGAACAATCACTGTATCGTCACTGCAGCCACCAAAGTGTGCAATAGTGTCATTAAAAACAGAGATTTTGATGGTGTTGCACATGTAAACGTGAGAAAATAGTGTGGGTGTGTGTCTTAATTGGTCTGGCAAGGGAAAACTAATTAGTAGGTCTTTCAGTCGAGTGAAGCTGAAGTGAGAGAGTACAGCTGTCTAATTTGTTTTTTGTGTGTGTTAGTAATCTTACAGTTCTCTCTCTGTGCATATACATTAGTACTTGTTGGATGAGAGAATATGTTAATTATTTGTGTTGACAGGGCCTGACCTTCACCTCTTATCTAACCAAGGACATATCACAGAGGAGGAGACTGAGGATGATTACAGCATAATCACATACGTTTAAATCAGAGATGCTGTTCTCAACAGACCAGGGAGGTCAGACCCCAACACTATAAATACAATAAAAATACACTGACCCTATCCTGATAGCATCGCATGGGCTGAATAGAAACAGATGCTAATGAAGGACAATGTTATCATTTTTGTTATCACATTTTTTTTACTGTGTTTTTTACTGTGTTTTTGGAGACGCTGTCCACCGAGGATGTGTTGGATATTTAACTATTCGGAATCACGATAACAGGATTTCTGCTGTTTGGCTTGAGTGTTTTTCCTGTTGTTTTGAAAAGCGATGGAGAAAGCTGTAAAGCCCATAAGCTTTTTGTCTCCAAATCAAGCAGGTGGGAAGAGAACCGTCATCACAACACGGACGATTACTGAGTTAAATTGAAGTGTGGATTACATCACAGAAGGTCTCTTCAAAGGATGACTTTTGGGTCTGACAAAAAAAGGAAATATATATTGGCAATGAGGAGTTAAAATCTTTCTGCCTCTGAAAGTGTGACCAGCTTATCTTTGTTTTGTCTTTCGGCTCCCTGTCATGGCCTTCAGGCTCTGTGTAATCTCTCCGTGTACTAGACGCTGCTTGGAGGATGACCCCCGCTTATCACCCTCTTCCCGCTTTTTCATCAACACTCTGATGAGGGGGGGGGCTGAACTTTCTAATGGACATGTTGCCGCCATGGTGGGCATCATGGAACTTAACATCTGAGAAAGGATTCTTGACTGTTATCAAGGTGAACTTTTCTATGGACACATGTCGCCATGGTAACCATCCTGGAACCTAACAACTGGACAATATGCACTGAGAAAGGATTCTTGACCTTCCCATCAGAAACTCATACCACACAATGCACCCATTGATCATATGCACATTATATACACACCCCAACTCTCTCTGACCTTGCTTTGTCAATGTAATGTGTGTGTAACTTGTCTGTTAATTGTGCATGTGTGAGGTTTTTTTTGTACGTGACCATAATTTTGCTTATGGAGCCTAATTCTGGAAACTGCTTTTTTTACTCTCTTTCCCTATTGTATCCCCACCTTACTCCCCCAACTGCAAGGAGCGAGCTCAGTTTGCTGCTGTTTGTGAATTTCCCCTTTTTTGTGGGATCAATAAAGTATCAATCAATCTATTCCCACAGTTTTTGCCCGATTCACACTATTCAAACACCATATTGTCGAGCTCATCCAGGACATTCCGACTATTGTGTTTTGTAAATCTAGGTTTTGTCATTTTTAAATAATTTAGGTTTTTTTCACATTTTTTATTCCATGAGAAATGAATGGAGAAGTCAAAAGGAATGTTGGTGACAACAGTGCCAACGCTGCACTGCCTTTGATCGTTTGATGTTCATTCAATCTTTGGATGCCATCATTAACTTTTTCAGCAAGTTCAGCTATTTTGAATCAGCAATCCCACACGACCTCTTCAGAGATTGTACATTTTCTAGTAATAAGAAGAACTTGTGATTGTTCCTCTCACTTGTTATTATTCTGTACAATTTTTGGACCTCATCTCCTCCCACAGTTTTCACCTGATTCACACCATTCAAACACCATAATGTCAAGCTCTTTTGGGACATGTTGCTATTACGTTTCATAAATCTATCTTTTTTGGTTTTTAAATATTTTAGGTTTTGTCACAAATTTTTTTCCCCATAGGAAATGAATGGAGAACTCATGGAGTGCCATGCCATGCGGTTACCATGGCAACGACAGAGCTGCATGCCATGGTGTTTCATGGTGCATGCCCCTTTCATCCTTTGATTACTACTCCACTGAATAGTATAGTTCATCACACACTTCATAATACTTCTAAAGTTTAAATCTGGAATGGACTCAGATTTCATTCAGTATACATGTACAGAATGAAAATAAAACTGAGACTAGTGAATTTAAAAAAAATATTAACATATATATGTGATACTGTTATTTAAGTTCCCATATCTGCCAGGGGCACCTAGGATCCCATAAGGTTATGGTCACCTAGTTAAGATCCCACACATGTAAGTTATGCAGGTTTGGACAATTTTTCCAAATATTGGTAATTAAACATCACCAAAGAATTCAGTGTGTAAATTAGAATAAGTGCTCAAGCTGCAAACTATAAAATTTCCACAGCAACATGCAATTATGTTACAAGCCAGACAGCAAACTGCAGAGGTTTAAAAAGAGGTCAGGCCACATAATGCAGGTCCAGCTAGCATGAGAATGTGACATGTCTGTCACAGCTTCAAACTAATGCTAAAATGAATGATTAGCACAGACTACTGTTTCAAAATTTTTAACAGTCTCCATGAAAATGTGACTTGTAAAGTGTCACATTGTTGTGGAGACTGCACTTCAAATTTAAATTAATATATAGTCAAAAAAATAAAAATCACACCATTTAAGTGCACTAGAAGCCACTAAATGACACTCATTTTTCAAAATTTTTCCAGGGGGCATGCCCTCAGACCTCTCTAGCAAATGCTCGCTGTTGGTGCACAGCGATGCATTCGGCATCATTCTTACTACTGCATTAAGTCAGCGCAGGCTACTGTGTTTTCATCAGGCTACTCAAAAGAACTGGGAAAACTCTGTAAATACTGTAGTCAGATGCTTGAAAACTGCTTGTGATTCTATAGTTAGAATGTCTATCATGCCATAGAAACATTTTCAATGTGCAAATTAGCATGTTTATGAAAATATATGTTATATAGTCCTCAAGAGTTAACTAGAGGTTAAAAATAATCATTGCAGTGCTTTACTCTGACTATTATGTGTTCACTTCTGTTTGTGAGGTTGTCAGTCCAATTTTTAATTATTTTGAGTTCGTGTGCTCTATTTATTTATTATTTACTTAAACCCCAAAAACTGGATTATCACAGTAAGGGACCTTTGATTATCAAGAAGAAAATTATTCATTTGAAAAGTACCTCTTTAATCTTTTAAGACTTGAGCTATACAGTAAGGCTGATGTGGAAATAGCATGTATATGTATATATGTTAATTAGCTCTGAAGCATTAACTAGAGGTTAAAAAGGCAAATAACTTGCCAAAGTTGTAATACAATGGCAACCACTGAGGCATTGTTTATTTAGCTCCAAAAAGCCTTTATTGAATAATTTTTATTTTGGCCTCTCGTGTTTCATTTGGACCCTCTAATAAGTGATCTAGTAGATCTTGAATGTTTCTCCTCATTATTAAAGTATTGTGGCAAATACTAATAAATCTCTACTGTGCTGAACTTTGATTGCACTTCTCCATATGACAGCTCCACTGACCTGTGGAGTTGCACCCAGTCGCACCCGCGTAGCCTCTTTTTTTTAATAGTACATTGTTTTCCTGAACGACACTCAACTCTAGTTGTGGTTAAATGCTTAAACTAACAACACTACAACTGACTTTATTAGGCAACGCTTGATGCAGTTTTAACAAGTCAGTAAGCTATGGTTTAGAATTAGCTTACCCATAAGCCCGCTAATGTGCCGTGTGCCCACTGCTGCACCATCACTTCTGCAAATGTCGTCACATCGTTTTTTGGTTCCAGAATCCAATGTGTGACATCACTATGTCTGCCATATACTGTCTATGATTGGCCCAGAATACGTGTTTTAGTTTTACAACTCCACATTTTCATCCATTTTCAAACAGTTTGGTCACTCATTTGGTTTAAAGAGTGCACACAACACTGAATATCCTTACGATATCCTATTTTATCTGTATCATAGCTCAGATACGACACTATAATAATCCTTGTTATTCATTTGGATTAATCAGAAAAATAGATTTCATTTCTCTTTGAAATGAGCAGAAATGGCTGTCTGTTGACATTATGTAGCTGGTCATTTGTGTGCAAATGATCCATTTACTGTATTTATATTTCTTTATAGTAATTAGCATATGTCTTGTAATTTTTGTTTGCATTGAGGAGAAATAAATGCTAACTTGAGTCTGCAACCTGTGGCTTCACATGTGGCTCTTAAACATTCTTACATTATCCAGCTGCAAAATGTGTTGTCAGTCCATCGATGACACTGTCTTAGGATTGGAACCCTGAATGAGTTGTGCAGCTTTTTATTATTGAGCTGCCTATTTATTTTTTGGATTTTTTTGGCTACATTTGTGTAGTATCAATCTGCCATGCCCTTGCCCAGATGCAGGTTACTGGGGATCCCCCTTGGAGCCAGACCTGGGGGTGGGGCTCATTGGTGATCGTCTGGTGGCTGTATGCCCATGGGCTCGGCCGGGCACAGTCCAAAAAGGCGACATGGAAAGACCCAGGACACGCTGGAGGGACTATGTCTCTCGGCTGGCATGGGAACACCTCGGGGTCCCCCTAGAAGAGCTGGGAGAAGTAGCCGGGGAGAAAGAAGTCTGGGCTTCCCTGCTCAAGCTGCTGCCCCCACGGCCCTAACCCTAACCCCACGGACAAGCGGTACAAGATGGATGAGTGGATGGAATTTTCTGTAGTATACATATTTCTTAATTTTTCATCTGTGGATATTTTTTTTCATTTTCTATCAGTTTATTCACTTTTGTGCACTATTTGTGTTCATTTTCTTCATTTTGTTCATTTTTTGTTATTGTACATTTTTTTGCTTGTTTCTATTTTTTAGATTATATGGTTATTTTCCAACGTAATCAATTTTGTGAATACTTTGTCCATGTTTGTGATTATTTTGGTCATTTTTTATTATCTTTGTCTATTTTGTGGATTATTTTGTTAATGTTTGCCCATTTTACTGTATTATCTGTTTTAATGTTTATTCATGTGTGGATATTTTGAACATTTTCTTCATTCTTTTGATAATATTTTGAGTTTGGTCCCAAGGAGGGACATTTCCTAACGTTCTGGCCAAAATGGCTCTTTTAGTATTAAATGTTGCAGATGTCTGTGCTAACTCCTTGTGGCTAAATATCAAACATGACTACAAATGAATGATTTCTTTGCAGTTGACCAACTGCTTGACATCATAGAGTGCTGACTGCTGGTGACAGAGACAAATTGCAATCTAATTTTGTGATAAATCCAAATGAATAACAGGTTTCCTTACAGCACCATATTTTACCTAAACTACAAACAAAAAAAAACCACAGTAACATTATTCATTATTTCATATCCTCTGTAAATTTTGGCTCTGTAGCATGTTCTGAAAAATATCCTGTTCTTGGATGAATTATTTCCTAGAAATAAGGCCTTTTTTTTACTTTATAAAAAAGATTTTTTTGTAATGCAGAGATCCTGTGACTTGAGACTTTTGTTGCCACAGATAATCTCTGAAATTATTGTAAACATTTCTAAGGAGGTGTTTTTGCAGAGATCTCTCAGCTTTGGTTGGTGGTAGATCAGATCATGCAGGATTCTTTCTAATTTCAGTCACAAAGTTCTTTTATCCTTGTGTTTACACTGTGGAGGAGTCACACAATGTAGGTTTAAGCTGGTGTGATTAGAAGGATGTGGCGGGCTTATGAGCTGCAGGAATTTGCAGTGATGAATACATTCTGCCTTCATCAAAGTCAGCTGGTGTAGTGTTTTCTATGCTGTCACGCTGCAAATTCTTCTAGAGGAAACATGTAGAAAAATATGCTTTAATTAGAATTTCTCTTCAAAACATAAATAAATTGGGCTTGTTTTTTTGCTGGAGAGCGCATTCAATGTAGATAATGAGACAGTGTGAAGCTCAGCTCAGCTTTATTCTAATATAAAACACTCCATCTGTGTTCAATCACAACCATCAGTGTCAACATGCCGGTGACAAATCCATGACTTTTATATAGATTATCTGTAACATTTTCTTCCTTTTATTACTATATAGTGAATGAGAATAAATCAACTTTTTGCATGTTATGTTCCTTTATTTATTTATGTTACATTTATTGAATGATTATGTTCATTTTTGTCCATTATCTCAATTATTTTCTTAAGTTTTGAGTTCATTTTTGCTGAGGATTTGCTTATTTTGGTCACTACTATAATTTTTTTTTACTAATTATTTTACTCATGTCACTCCAGACAAAAAACAGCCTTTTGACTTGGGTGGCACTCATGCCTCAGAGCCGGCGTGGTCTTTCCGTGTGGAGTTTGCATGTTCTCCCCGTGTCTGTGTGGGTTCTCTCCAGATACTCCGGCTTCCTCCCACAAGCAAAAACATGCACCATAAATTGGCCATAGGCATGAATGTGAGTGTGACTGATTGCCTGTCTCTATATGTCAGCCCTGTGATGAACTGGCAACTCATCCAGGGTGTACCCCACATTTGCTCTAAGTCAGCTGGGATAGGCTCCAGCACCTCCCCAACCCTTTCGAGGATTAAGGGGTAGAAGATGAATGGATGGAAGATGAATGGATGGATAGTTGTCAATATCAACTGATATTTAAATTTCAATTATGAGAATTGTTATTGTCTTCATGCTTTGCTGAAATGCAGAGGATGTGCACAGTCTTACTACCTCCTAACCAGCATGTTTTTTGTTTTTTTCCTTTTTATAACAATACTAATGGTGCTCTTGTCCTACTGATGAGACTTCTGAATATTCGTAGAATCCATTAGCAGTTTTGGCAGTGACAGCTTTAATTATGAGAACATTTTTAATGGTGCCACCTTCACTACAGTCAAACGTTTGGACAGAGCATCTCTTTCCTCTAGTGCAGGGGTGTCAGACTCGTGCCATGGAGGACCGAGACCCTGCAGATTTTCTCTCCAGCCAGTCACTAAAGCAGGTGATTTCACTCATCAGCGCTCCTTCAAATTGAGGGGAGGAGCTAATCAGTGAAATCACCTGCTTTAGTGAATGGCTGGAGAGAAAACCTGCAGGG